>OMNW01009578.1:0-23536 GCA_900303245.1 Selene dorsalis
AGGGGTGAGAGCATTGAGGGTGTGGGGCTGACAGGTGGAAAAAAACACTCTCATCTGACTAGCCTCCTCTATCCTTCCATGGGGCCCTGTGTGAGCAAAGTAATGAAGTCCAAATTACAGCACAGGATTGCTAAGAACAAGCCTCTATTGTTCCCCCTTGGGGCACACTAAATGAGTGTCACAGCAAGCAGCGGGGCACAGACCGTTACTGCACTATTTAGTCTGTCCCGTTGTCTCAAGATGGCCCCGTTTCAGAGGTTCTCAGATCAGACAAATACTGCTCCCCTCCTCCTCCCTCCTTCGCCCTTACCCTTCCTCTGTACAGCCAACCCCTCCCCAACTCCTCACCCCAAAATAGGCCAAATCTCCTCTATTGTGTTTCGACTGCCTAGTGTGAAATTCACTGTGACGTTAAATGTTTTCTAATGAATAATTACTGAATGGATATGCAGGGGGAATATGTGTAATGGATTGTAGACTGCATTTTAAAGACGTCTTTTTTGTCTCTGCTCCGTGGTATTTACAGGACAAAAACACTTGGCCTTTCTCAGAAGAAATGAGGGCCATAGGCGGAGGATAGAAGCAGGGGAGGAGGGGGGACGGAGGGCTTTGTGTCAATTAGATCCAATGGATTATCTTTTTTAATGTTTTTACAGAGAGAGTTGAGAATCAAAGGACTTCTGCTTCCAAAAGAGAGAGAGAGAGAGAGGGAGAGAGAGAGAGTGAGAGAGAGAGAGAGAAAATACAAAACCAACAAAAGCTGTGAAAACCTTTGGTCTAAGTGTTGGTGCTGAGAATGCAAAACAGATCGGTGGAATTTTTCCCACTATGCTTCTTAAATGTGCCGCTGTTTTGGGCACCCCGAGTCCATTTGCACAGTGTGTTATGTTTGCTCTGTGCGTCAACTCTAGTGAACTATGGGCTGCCAGCCAAGGTCCCTGTGTGCTGTGTAGTGATCATTAGCTTCTGTCTGTTCGTCTGAACAATCACAGAGCTTTGCTTTAAAGACACATAGGACCTCTGGACCTCTTATTTCAATTGAAATAACAGGGACCATGTTTGTGCTTTTTTTGGTGCTTTTTTCAGTGCCGCCCACCCCCCCATGGCGCTATTTATTCAAACATCCATTCATCCAGCCGAATTTGTCAAAATACGTGGCTGTAAATTTGGATATCATTGTTATGCATGTAAAAATGTGTTAGACTTGTTATTGTTACCTTGGCAAGGTTTGCTTCCTCTAATGTTCAGGATTAATCTAACTGATTAATACACGCACTTATAAAGTTATCAACTCTTACAAAACTCAAATGTATGATGGTGAAGCACTAAATATGTAATGGTGCTGAAAATGTGTTTTAGAGGTAGAAAACTCTGCAGTATCAGGATGTAAACAGGAGTTTGGACTTGAACATTAAAAAATTGAAAATTACTTCTGCAGCTCCAAGGCTGCGCATTTATGTTTCTTATGGCTGATGCAACTTGTTGCACAGGTTCAGCTGGACATGGAGGGTGCCCTGACTGCCAGGGACCGAGTGGGGATCCAGGATTTTGTCCTCTTGGATGAAACCACAGAGACAGCCTTCCTCAGCAACCTCAAGAAACGCTTCAGCAAAGATCTCATTTATGTGAGTCTGAGGAAGCACTACATTGAACAAACGTGCATTTTCACCATAAGTACGTCAACTTTTACTTTTACTTTTTAACTCTGTCTTTTAGACCTACATTGGCACTTTGTTAGTGTCTGTCAATCCCTATAAAGAGCTGGACGTCTACAGTAAGAAACAAATGGACGTCTATATGGGTGTCAACTTTTTTGAGCTTCCTCCACACATGTGAGTGTATAATCTGCATCTATTATCTGAATATGACTCAAACAATAAACTAACCCCTAATGTAGCTCATCTCATCAAAGTTCATCTGTGAAACGTTATGGATGCTCTACAACCCTGCAGCTATGCCTTGGCCGACAATGCCTACCACACCATGCTGACAGAGTTCAACAATCACTTCATCCTTATCTCTGGTGAGAGCGGAGCAGGAAAGACAGAGGCCTCTAAGAAGATTCTGCAGTATTATGCTGTCAGCTGTCCGAGCACCACTCTGCTAAACACTGTCAGGGACAAAATGCTCAAATCCAACCCTGTCCTTGAGGTCTGGTTATTACTTAATGTTTCATCATTGTAATGACACACTGAAAAGGTCAAAGGTCGTTAATTACTCTGTGTGATACGGTTGTGTTTTCCTGCAGGCTTTTGGGAATGCCAAAACATTGAAAAATGACAACTCAAGTCGGTTTGGGAAGTACATGGACATTCAGTTTGACGGCCAGGTAAGAACCATGTGGCAAATTCATAGAATTGCTTATGACAAGTATGTCAATAAATTATAAAGAGAAAGAAAAAATCATGAAATTTTTGTCTATGTTTAAATCTTCTCAGCAATACCACATTATCTAGCTTCTTGAGCTGCAACTCGCTATACTATCATCCAAAAACTAAACAAAATCTTAGTATAAAAGCTCAGTTTAATTGTACTCATGGGTAAAAATGAATTAGATCCGTAAAATGACTCACATCACAAATTGTACAACTTAAAGGATGAATTTGTTCGTACTGAAGAAAGTTCAGCAAAATAGTAAGTGTGAACTTTTCTTTTATTCAACTGAAAAAAAAACTTTTCAAGGAAAAACACGATTTATCCTGGAAAAATCATTTTTACATCTGGCCACTGCACCATAGGCTATGTTTTTTTCTGCAAGTTGTAGAGCTGCTGTCTTTAAGATCATGATGCCCATAGGGCGATGCTGTCGGAGGCCACATCTTGAACTACCTGCTGGAGAAGTCGAGGGTCGTGCATCAGAATCATGGGGAAAGAAACTTCCACATCTTCTACCAGCTAGTGCAGGGAGGAGAGGATGAGCTGCTTCGCCGGCTGGGCCTGGAGAGAGACTGCCAGCATTACAAGTATCTAACACAAGTATGTGACCACATTCTAATGAATTAGATTCATGAGATAATTGTGCACCTGTTATAATGTACTACACTAAAGTACTGTGTTTACTTTCTTCTGACAGGGAGAGTGTGCCATTGTGTCTTCCATTAATGACAGAAATGACTGGAAAACTGTCAAAAATGCACTGCAAGTCATCGATGTTGATGAAATTAACACTGATGTGAGTTGGATGGTGTCACTAATGCTCTGACGGACTTACTCTTTGCTTTTAGTTTTGCATCTTACGAATATTTATTCTGTGCAGCACTTGTTTGAGATTGTTGCGAGCGTCCTCCATTTGGGCAACATTCAGTTTGACTCTGACAGTAAAGGCCATGCCCTCCTGAACAACAACGCAGAGCTACAATGGGTCTCAAATGTAAGACAATAACACTGGGCTGTTCTTCAGATATGTAGCATTATTCCAAAAAAACTCAAAGCAGAAACTCACCAAATGTTATTTGTCCATACAGCTTCTAGGGGTTGATGCTCACAGTCTCCAGGAGGGACTGACCTACAGGAAGATAGAAGCCAAAAAAGATCAGGTGCAAGCATGTCAAAATGTCCCTCAGTTTATTAAAGATTTAAATGCTCCAATGTTGTGTTTGAGAAACAGCTGTGACTTTGTCCCTCTGTGAAGGTCCTCACCCCGTTCACAATCGATCACGCCATCTATGCCAGAGATGCCCTGGCTAAAGCCATCTATGGACACACATTCACTTGGCTGGTCAACAGGATCAATGCGTCCATGGAGAACAAGGTGTGAAGAAGAGTGTGCAACAAGCCACAAAGGGAAGGTGGTGAAGATAACCTTATACCGGCTGAACTCTCATCTGTTTGCTCTTTTCCCTGCCAGGACTCCTCAAGAAAGACTGTAGTGGGCCTTCTGGACATATATGGGTTTGAGGTGTTCTATGTAAACAGGTCAGTCAGGGCAGTCGATGTGATCATGGCTGTTTTAACCAGTTATAACTGCATTGTGGAAAATGTTCTGATTATTCTACATGAACTCTCTGTATTTACCTTTCTTCTCAGTTTTGAGCAGTTCTGCATAAACTATTGTAATGAAAAGTTGCAGCAGCTTTTTATCCAGCTGACACTCAAGGCTGAGCAGGAAGAATACGAGGCAGAGGATATCGAGGTACCCCTGAAAACCTGAGACAAAAGAGGAGTGATAATGTGATTAAATCAGTTGGTTTGAAATAATAATAACCTTTCTCCAGTGGGAGCCAGTTCAGTTCTTCAATAACAAGATCATCTGTGATCTGGTTGAGGAGAAACACAGAGGAATCATATCAATACTGGTGTGTACTTGCTGAAATAGATGTAAAAGTCTGGCCAGCATCTTAAAAAACATGCCACTGCTGTGAAATAATCTTGTCATGTGATACTATGGTGTTTTAATTTGCAGGATGAGGAGTGCCTTAGGCCGGGAGATGCCACAGATCTAACCTTCCTGGAGAGACTGGAAGAAAAGATGGGAAACCACCCACACTTTGTCACGTGAGTTAAATTAACATATGAATCTATCAGCACAAATACGCCAGAGTCAGAGATAAAAACATAAATACTTTTGTATCAGTCAACATTCACATTTAGTTGTGAATCATTTGTAATTAAATACAAACTCCATCTAAATGATACTGTGCCGGTGTCAACATTGTGCTGACTGGTGTCGACAGTGAGCCGAGAGAGACGGAGGATTAGGATTCGTCCACAAAGGCTCTCACTCCTCATCCGTCTGTCTCTATCTCCACCTCTTTGAGCGCAGGCACAAATTGGCTGACAAAATGACACGTAAGACTCTGGAGAGGGGAGATTTCCGTCTTTTACATTATGCTGGGGAGGTCACCTACTGTGTTGTCGGTAAAAGGAATCCCTCTCTAAGACCTTCAGACATCTAAATGTTTTGAATTTTCAGCTGAGAAACTGTCGTATGACTTTTTTTTGTTGTTGCTGTGACTCTCCAGGTTTCCTGGACAAAAATAATGACCTATTATACAGAAACATAAAAGATGTAAGTTTGCAGTTTTGCACTTCATATCATATGAGACAGAGAATATTTGATACTGTAAATAAAGTTTAACTTTTAACATTATGTTAAATGTTAAATTTGTATGTATGTGTGTTGTCCCACCTTCTCATAGCTGATGTGTAAGTCTAAAAATGATATAGTCAGAGAATGTTTCGTCAACATGGATCCAGACAGCAGGCGAAGACCAGAAACAGTGAGTATGGTCAACTGTATCACACCACATCAGCAGCACATGCTATAGTTCAGAGTTAGATGTCATATAAAGGCCTGAAATATTTTTTTTCATAGACTTTATCTGAAGTGGAAAAAAATGAAATGCCCTAAATATTATGTACTTATAAAAAGACTGTACAAGGGCATACAGCATGATTCACTATTTAATATCTGTTGCAATACACTTAGTGAGAAAAAATGTGCACAGTTAAGAGATTACAAATGAGTAATTGGTCTGTGTTATCAGGAGTGACCACTGAGACAAAAACAAGTCATTTTCATCATGTCAGTGGCAGTCTGACTGTGTCATCAATTAAGCCATATGGATCTGACAGATGAACTGTTGGGGATTATGACCCTCATGTTGTGTCTGTAGGTGGCGACCCAGTTTAAGAGCAGTTTGCTGAAGCTGACAGAGATCCTCATGGCTAAAGAGGCCTGGTACATACGTTGTCTTAAATCTAATGAGTCCAAGCAGCCAGGTACTTTAATTAATAAGTGTAGTCACATGCAGTTGTTTTGGTAAGAGGATAGTGACCTTTACCCTTTTTCTCGCACAATTCACAGGTCAGTTTGACGAAGCACTGATCAGGCACCAGGTGAAGTACCTGGGCCTGATGGAGCACCTCAGAGTCCGACGCGCTGGTTTCGCTTACAGACGCAAATTTGATGTTTTCTTAAAGAGGTACAAAGGAGCAGACTGCTCAGAGTTTATGCTGTATTTTCAAATGGAAAATCTTGCTGAATGGAGTGACTCCATTCTGCTACATTTACAACATGCTGAGTGGATTTGTTGGCTGCGTCTCACAGATATAAACCGCTGTGCCCGGCCACCTGGCCTCACTGGAGAGGAGTGCCTGCTGATGGAGTGGAAGTGCTGGTTCAACATCTGGGCTACCTGCCAACTGAATACAAAATGGGGCGGTGAGGACAACAAAGTATAAATATAACAAAGTGAATTTACTTTGAGCCAAGACTAACCAAAAAGCATTTTGTTGCTTTAGTACCAAAATATTCATCCGTCATCCGAGGACTCTTTATGCCACAGAAGATGCTTATGAGAAATGTAAACATGAACTGGGTGAGTGCAAATCAGCTATGAGAATCTTTCAGCCATCTCTACCTGCACAATGATTTAATTTCCTACTCTGAATCTGCAGCTACGAGACTCCAGGCCAAATATAAAGGATACAGAGCAAAAGGAGAATTCAGAAAACAGAAAGAAGCTGGTGAGTGTCATGATGCATGGATGTGTAGGATATGTTCCCATGCTATGTAAGTAAGATAAAGTCACACATCCGCTACACACACATTTGATTATTTTTTTTCCCCAGCCACTAAGATTGAAACCTGTTGGAGAGGAGTGCAGGCGAGGAAGGAGAGAGAGAGGAGAGCATGGGCTGTAAAAGTCATCAAGAGGTGAGAACGAAAAGCAAAGTTGTACAACGTCATTACACATCTCAAGCTTAGTGTCACAGTTTTTATTACTTCAGTATCTAACAACCTGTTTCAGATTTATCAAAGGTTACATGACCAGAGGGCAAGCGAAAACCACCGATAACTCAGAGTACCTGGCCTTTGTGAGGCAAAATTACCTGAACCGGCTCAAAGAAAATCTACCAAAGACTGTTTTGGATAAAACCACCTGGCAGTCTCCACCAGCTGTGCTTGCAGAGGTTCAGTGATTCATCAGATTCATTATAAAAGAGATTACCAGCAACTACTCAGATGCTATTTAGACCCTGTGCATGTTTTCATTCTTGTCAGACATCAGAGATCCTGCGGAAGCTTCACTACCGTCTTTTGGTGAGGAAGTATGTGAGAGGAATCACACCCCAGAAAAAAGCACAGGTAACTCATGTGCCAAAAACACTTTCCATCAAACTGGACCATCATGGGTTTTTGTTCTTTTTTGTGGTGATAATCTTTTGATTTCTTGTTCCCTCAGTTTCAACAGAAAGCTGTCACCGGCTCCATCTTCAAGGGCAAAAAAGAGAGTTATCCACAGAGTGTCGCTCAGCCTTTTGTCGACACCAGAATCAGTTAAGTGTACGATACATTCCCACAGCGCTGCTTCGTTTTTGAACGTCATTTTTGACATCACTGAATATCTATAGGTGAACAAGACATAAATGTGAGGGTTCTCCAGATGATCCGCAATGAGCACATCAAGGTAATAAAATGTCAACATACACCCAGAGGAAATACAACACCACATCACACACAGCTGACTGTGTTGTGCTCTGTGTCTCTGTAGTACAGCGTCCCAGTGATCAAGTATGACAGGAATGGTTTCAAACCAAGGCCACGACAGGTCATCCTCACCCAGACAGCCGCCTATGTGGTAGAGGAAGCCAAGATCAAACAAAGAGTGCTATACACCTTTCTCAAAGGTCATATCAGGATGATATTACACACTTTACTTGCCAGGGGATGTTTTTTTATGTTTGATTAAAATTTTGTTTGACTCATTGTAGGTATTTCGGTCAGTAATCTGAGTGATGGCATGATTGTATTCCATATAACATGTGAGGACCCTAAAGAAAAGGTATGCAGACATCCAATGTACAGTAAATGTTTGGGTTTGTCATAAGAATATCTATTTTGTAAAAGTATTTTGTAACTATTTTAAAGGTACAGAGACCAGTTGAATTTTACAGGTCATTTTCACAGAGAAATCTTTAAAGCTTTATAAGTGGAAGCCATGCACAGACTGGCTTTTTTTTTTTTTTATGAAAGGCGGTTTGTCTGATTGTGTTTTACTCTGTGGGTGTCCCAGGGGGATCTGGTAATGCAGTGTGACCAATTGTTTGAGTTTTTGACCAAACTCAGTATCATTGCTAACAAGCAAAATGCAGTCAAAGTGGTCCAGGGCAGGTGAGTGTATCTCTATGTTACAAATGTAGAGGTCAAATTTGATGTGTGCTTTAATCTAAAACACTTGTATGTGCTTGCATCGACTCTTAGTATCAAGATTGAAATCCAGGCAGGAAAAGAGAGCGCAGTGGACTTCAGCATCGGACCAGAGCCCATGGTATATAAAGCCAAGAATGGACACCTCATGGTGGTGAGTTGAGCCCTGTTACAATGAAGAATCTATGTATTGGTGTTCTGCTTGAGGCTCTGATATGAAATTGATCTGCAGATGAAGAGATACCTCTCTGACCAAGGTCTGTTTATTTTAGATTTTCCCAAAATACAAAATGGATGCAGTAAACTGTATCCACTTAACGATCTACATCCGCAGCCAATCACCCACCAGGGCAGCACCACATACACACTTTCTGATGAGGAGAAACACAAATGAAATAAACAATCAAACAGACAGACACACAGCAATAAAACAAGTCAGATCTTCATACGTTCTCTGCTTCCATTTTTCTACAATTGTCAAGAAAACTGAGAGAGAATATCTTATTTACTTTAGCTGAGATGTTGCATAATGGGTTTAATCCAAGGAGAATATGGAGGTAGGGGGAGGGTCTTTCCCTCTGAACATGAGCTGCCTGTCCAGCAAAGTGCAAAAGAACAATATGCAGCACTAATGATTGCTATCACTGTTTTTCTGCACACCCTGTTGAGCAATAAATAAATAAAGCCATAGAGGCATAATGGATTCTTTAAGTATTTTCGAGAGTATTAAAAACTAACTAAGAAATTATGTAGTCTCAGACTTATCCAGAACATATGTAATAGGCTTACAAGAGCTCGCATCTGTCACACGAAAGGTCTAACTGCTTTCTAATTCTAGATGACCTGACCTCTGACCAGTGAAGACAGTGTACTGTTGTGAATTGTACTACAGCATGCTGTTGACAAATGGATGATGAGCAAATCTTTTGGATAATTTTCTTTTGCCAAAACGTATCAGGGATTTATTCACTGAAGTCCAATTGTCCTTTGTTTTTAAAACGATTTAAAGTTGTCAAATTATACAGACTTAGAAGGTTGTTTATGCTACTTAGAATCTTCTTAAACCCTTTTGTTAACTTGAAAATAGAGTCCAACAATTAGAGGAAAGAGGAAGCAATCAGGGTTTAAGGCCCTAAAGATTAGCAATTAATGACCTAATGACCTCTTAAACTTGAGCCAAACTCTTACTGCTCCATCGTGTCAGTGGAAAAAAAGGAGAATATCTGTGATCCAGAGTCACAGATATTTTAACTATTTTGTGTCAACTTTAAGAGGGGTTGAATTAAAGAAGAGAAAGAGATACCACTTTAAATCATATTGTTTATCCACACAGGTTGCCACTCGGGCTCGGACACGGTAATGTGTGTGGCTGAGGAGGAGACACACAAGAGGCCTCTGCATATTTTATCAGGAGACCCCTAATGAGAGGATCAACATGTCTACAACTGAGCAGCAACAGCTGTATGTTAGGAACCTGATTCATCCTTATTGAGGACAAAAATACTGTTTATACACATTGCAGTTCGCAGTAAAAAAGTTCTTTTCCACCAAAGATGTTAAATAGCAATGAAAGATGTAGTTTCCACATCAGTTTATGTGTAATAAGTTTGTCTTTGTGGTTTTGATCACTGTAGTTCAAAGCAAAGACTGACACTGCAAATCAAATCTGTCACATTTAAGCCTAGAAATCTCTTTTAAAGTACAAGATTCAACAACACTCATTAATTACTTCAAAGAATGTGTAATTGTGATTTCTGAATTATAAAGCCATATGTGTCAATTTTATATGTTCACAAATTGTGTGAATGTGAGAATTAAACACAGGACAAAAAGTGTTTGTAGAAATTTATTTGTGATAAAGTAGGTATAAATATAAAACATACATATGTTCACTTCTGTACAACAGACCTACAAATACTGCGACTGTTAGACATATTTCAACTCAAACCTATTGTGTGCAAACAGTACATTCTCTGATGAATGCTGTGGTGAAGGGCAGGTCTAATTTCTCTCCCTGTTAAAAGCTTGTAGAAAGGATTCCCTTCCTGCCTGGGAGAGCTCTGGTTACAGTCATTCACTTCAACCTCAGCATCCACCATTCAATCACCCCAGTACATTTAACACCTCAGGTCACAGCTCAAGTTGCCTCCACTGAAAATAATAATCATTAGGTGAAGTGAAGGGAAAATGCATGTTAAAACTAAATATAGCAGAAGCACTACAGTGAAACGCTGCATCCACCTGTGATAACTGTATCAAAAACTATAAAAAAAATTTAAAAGGTGAAATTGCTCTTGTCTGCAGGCTACAGAATAGCCATAGTAACATCTTCTAAGAATAAAACAGTGCCACCATGTGGCCCCATTGTGAGGAACATCTAGTTCATCAACTGATGAACTTACAGTGGACCCGTCAGAATCTCGTAAGGAGGCAAAAATTATCTGCATCAATTTTTAGCTGCTTATATTCTATAATTCTTGCTCTCTTGGATGTAATCTAATTACGACCTCAATTAGGAAACGTATACTGGCAAAGTTTTTGTTCACTTCACATACTCAGGTGAAACTGTGGGGGTCACCAGCAGTGCTGACTGCAAACATCCATGCCTGTGGGCCTCTGCAATCCAGCAGAAAAACAGTGATAGGAGTTGTCATGACTAACAAACATCACAGCCTGTCAGACCACACATGAAAGATGACAAGAGGACACAAACACACACAAAATCATTTAACCACTACACACTGTTGTATGACACTCGTCTCATAGTAGTCTCCTAGAGAAAGCTGGTAAAATAAGAGTGGAAGTGAGACAGAGAGGCGCTGGGTGTTGTAAGGCACAAGCGTGGTGCAAAGACTGTCCAGAGTCACAGACACAGGCTGACAGGTCGAGGGAGGAAGGTCACTGGTGGTGGTGCGTGCGGTCATCCGGTCGTTTGATATGAATCCTACGAACTCGTTCAATTCGTTCACGCTCCTCGTCTTCATCCAGATGATTAGATCGTCCTGCAGCGCCCCCTGTGGCCTCCAACAGGGCATTGTCAGGACCCCTCCCATCATGGGATTCATACAGCAGGATGTTGAGGGTCTCCTCATAGATGCGTGCCTCAGGGAACTCAACCTGGGAGGAAAAGTACATTTATGAGAAACTGGAGAAAGAAAGTGACCAACTCTTCAGAGTGGCCGAACTGAAAAAACAACCTCACCTTTGTCTGCTTCTTTTCTGTGGCATAGACGATGGAGGTGCAGCACACTTCAGCAATCTTTCGCCCCTGGCCATAAAATGACCAACAACAGATCTCATCCCCAATCACATCTTTGATGAAGAGAACCCGGCCGTTGAATCGCAAAGAAAGCTTGTCAAACAGCTCAATATTTTTCAGCATATTGTCGTCAGAATTGCTGAAAGGTGAGAAGTTACAGGTCAATCATTCATTAAAACATATTGCAGGATATGCTATTCTGTGATATTAGTTGACAGAGCTCACCTGGTATATGAATATTTGTTGTTGCTTCTGTTATACAGAAGTTTGACAGTAGGCTGTGAAGACAAAGACATATCGAATGACATTTGTCCTGATATCGAGTACTAATAATTCCACACACTATGCAGACAACATCATAACGTACCTTATTAGATGTTGCAATAAGCTTCTGCTCTTCCTTAGAAGATGTCATCAGAGGCACTTTACAAAGGGGCTCATAAGTTTCTTTGTTCTGGAGGAAAAGATGACATTTTTTTTAAATAAAATTAGGTGAAATACTTAAATTTTCATGAACTGTGATTTTGTGACAGATCTGAAGGGTTAATGTAACAGTGATAACACTGATATATTTCCCTGCCTAACTGACAGCCCTATGTGGTGATTGTACCTGCAAGGCAGCTGTACATTCATCAGCTAGGCCTTGGACAAGGTAATACTTGGCCTCAGCAAGCAGTTCCTCTGTCTCCCGTCGGCTGTCTGGGAGTGGCACCGCCCCATCTCGAAGGTAGTTAAGGATTGTTCCAAAGTGTTTCCCACAGCGGTCAATCAAGATCCAACCTATAAATTCGATAGTAAATAGTAAATCATTGCTCAGTAACCGAAGACAACCTTGGAAAGGATTAACCTACATTTAATTGTAACATTTTTGACTAATAGCTCACCTTCACTGTCTGTGAGGACTTCCATCCTGCCACTGAACATGGCTTTGAGCATTGTATCCTGTTTGGTTAGAGTCTGCATTGTAGTGTAGTATAGAGCCCCACCCACATTTAACTTCACATACTTAGAGCTGGGGCTGGAGCCCTTGAAGGATGTAGTCCGGGTTGTAGCTGCCGGCACTGCCGAGCTCACCACACTCTCTCCTGACATCTCTTCCTGTGACAGAACAAGATTAAATATGAATGGCACCTGTGTCATGGCTACAGTCTCACTTGATTAGTTTGTGTTAGGGTTAATAAAGATAGACATTCCTCTTTTAAAGAAAATTTACATTCCCATAAGTATAACCCATCCCCCATCATTTCCCTGAAGTCTGTGGCTTTAAGTCCCACACCCACTTGTTATTACTTACCACAAAACTAATTAAATGAAAACACGCTCAAGTTTGCCGACTCATTATCAGTATGAGGTCATTATTACAAAGGAACAAAGTGACACGCAGTGACTCATGCATCTTATCAACATCTAATTTTAACTTCCACACTGGAAATTAATTAATTGGTGGGTGCAGTTGTTCATATAGTACCTAAAACAACTACGTTAAAACGTATAAAATGTAAACTTTCATTCTCTTAGAACAATTTCACGCGAAATAGCATTATGCTCAGGTTGTCGTGATACAGCTATGAACAGAATGTCATGGCAGAGACAATTCATAAACAGCACTACACACTTTTGTTATCAGGTTATTTTACTTTCTCAAACGCTAACACAGCGTAATTTACGTTTGTAGAACTGTTCGCGAGTTCTCTCTTTTCTCAGTATAAAATAAAACACTGAACCATTTTTTCTCAACCCAGTCAGTGGTAAATTCATTGTAGACAGGACGGCTAAAGAGCGAGCAAGCTAGTTAGCATTAACTAAACGTATCTGAAGTATTACAAATCTGGCAAAAAAATGATACACATATCATGTCTCTAATTATCAGGCAGTTTCTGTGTGACCTTAGTATGGTGTTTGAATCTAGCTTTTGTTAAAACAAAAGTATATTTACCATAGAAGCCGCAGCAGACTTTGTAAATGTAGCTCGCTAACGTCAGTCAGCTAACACCCACTTCCTTCCGGTCAAGGCTGCGCACTTATAAAAATGACGTCAACTACCCTGTGCGTTTGTGTTTAAAGGGACAGTTCACATAATTTAGTTAAAGGTTACACAGAGTGTCCAACACAAAGAAAATCAGACAAAAGAAACACTACAGCGCCCCACTTCACTCCCACTTTCAAATCTGCTACTTTTAATTGACTTTTTAAAGAAAATAGCTTCATTTATTTTAATGTTAGCCTACTCATTTCCGGTGTTGAAGGAGTAACCGTAATAACAGTCCCTCTCGCCAAACAGTCTCATTTAAAGGTTTGTCCAATATCAAAAATACAATGTTTCTATAATTGGAACTCGAACAGATATAGCTTGGCATATTCCAGACATTTTAAAAAGAAATAGTTTCATTTAACGATTTATACGTAAGGACAAACGCTACCCGGAATCATTTATTGTGGCACAGAGGATTAATGGCTGCAGTCAATGTACGGATCTCCTCTCATTGTTTACATTTCGAAACGGTATGTTCCCCGTGTTTTTGAGGCTGTCGTTGATACAGGACCAAACCTAACACTGCAATAACAATAAATATCGCTAAATTAACGTGACAAGACTGTCCCCGAGGCAGTATCAAGCCGACAAGCGGCGAACTAGCCCTGTGTGCTAACTAACCCAGCTCCATCTTTACTGTGTCGTCCCGTTTCTCTAGAGATGACAAGTTAGTCTTCGTGTTTCAGTTGGCTTTCCTCCAGCTCGGATCTCAAGGATAACCAAATGACTGAGGGGGTATAGCGCCAGGTGAGCCTGAAGGCCAGACAACTTCATTTGTGGATTATCGCAGGTAGGTTCACTATTAGGTCCACTTCAGACAATGTAAAGATGTGCAGTTGTTGGTGTGTCGGAAGCACAGTCTTTACAAAGCACAGACAGTTGCCCTGAAGCCGTTGTCTAACTGTTATCCACACAGATAGGCTGGTTTATCAGTTTCAGGTTTTGCTGTACAGCAGCTTAGCGGTTTATATCCCTCTTTTCTAGGGTGCACAATGTTCAGTGTACCTCAGAGCTCCAAGTCCGAGTTCCTGGACAAAGCCAGGCAGGCCAGGGAGGAGAGGAAGGGGCAGAAGGAGAAGGAGAGGGCAGCAATCAACATCCAATCTCTGGTCAGGAGATTTCTCTGTCGCTGCCGACTCCAAAAGCAAATAAGGTGGAGTCAGTTTTTTCATTTCAGATTCAGAGTCATCTGTGATCAGAAAAGTTTTGATTTGTGGACCTCATGGGTGAATTAAGAGATAATAGTTTTATGTTTTCATGATTGTAGGCTCTATGTTTTGTTTGTGTCTCACTAGGAAAGAGGTTGATGACTATTTTCAGGCCTCTGAAACTGGGACATCAAAAAGAAATGCACTTTCAATTTTCAAAATTGCTCGGAAATTACTGTTCATATTCCGCCAAGAGGATAAGATGGTGAGTTACTAGCTGTCGTGGCGCTACTTTTTTTGTGTCCATATGGTTTAATAAAATTTGAAACTAAATGTATGATTAACTTGCACATATTATGTTTTTGGGGACCCGGTATAAAATTTCTGCTTTTAATCCATTTTAGAAGGTAGGAGAACATATTGAAGAATTATGTCAAAAATGTCTA
This sequence comes from Selene dorsalis, assembly GCA_900303245.1. Lineage (NCBI taxonomy): Eukaryota > Metazoa > Chordata > Actinopteri > Carangiformes > Carangidae > Selene > Selene dorsalis. Next base: position 15,038 of record OMNW01009578.1, read on the forward strand.
AGTGGTGTAACCATAAAAACTTTGCACTAAATAATTCAACTTCCTAAAATCACCAAAATTCTCAGTAAAACACCACATAACTAGTTTGCCACGATCTTATGTTAGTTCTTTTTTGTATTAAATAAAGGTAATGGAATACAATTGATCTAAATATGAAATTTAAACTGGGGAATCGTGTAAGTCAAGTAAACTACCTGAAGTGTCAAGTGGTGTAACCGCCATTTAAGAGGCTGTTTTGTTAATATTGTAAAGAAGGCCATGTGACAGGACATGGTATTACAGAGACGCATTCTGGTGGCAGAAAAACACCAGAAACTTACTGTATATTCACAGAGGTAAACGGAGAGATCCCAGAGAATAGAGAGAATACAAGAGGGAAATGTCTTGTGCTGTTGATTGTCAGTTGTCAGTTACAGTAGAAGAGATTAGTTCATTATTGTAAGATGTTACGAGGTTAAGTACACTTAACCTTGTTGACCGTCATATTTGATTTTCAGTTTCCATTTCTTCAACAAACAATGGTGTTTGACAGTAAAAGGAACGTGGTCAGGCAGTGTGTCTTATTTTTATGAAAAATACTGGTTACACCAATTGACACAACACAGTGTCAAGTAGTGTAACCGGTATTTTTTAATAAAAATCTCACTAAATACAGGAAAATAAATCTGGACTCAAATGTGAAATAAATGTAATTCACTTTTGCAATGCAATACTACTTTGTGTTTACACCATTTGACATTTTCAGGGGCATTCAGTCTTACATTTGTTAAAAAATGGTGTAAATGCCATTTCAAATGACATAAAACCAACATGAATACAAAATGTACATTTTAACAAATCTGATCCATGCTTTTAAAACAGTTTTTTTTAAGATATTTCCCTACTTTGTCACTGACCCATTACTTGTCTACCTTTGACAGACTGTTTAAACATACTTAACTGTAATGACTGTAATTTTATATATGACACAGAGGTTCGAGAAGCTTTGTCGTGCTATTCTTGCCAGCATGGAAGTTGAAAATGAGCCTAAGGTGAGTGCGCTCACATATTACCCTCCGCATTTCATTCATACTTATGTGTGATTTTGGTCTGAGTGACTGTTTTCACACTCGGCTCTTAGGTCTGGTATGTGTCCTTGGCTCTCTCCAAAGACCTCACTATCCCCTGGCTCAAGCAGATAAAAGATGTGCTGTGGACCTGCTGTCAGCTACTGAAAAATTTAAAGGTTTGGGTTTTGAGGTGGAAAATGTGTTTTGATATTCCTCTCATGGAATACACTGTACACAGGATAACTCTGTCTTCTGTGATTTGCAGCCTGACATACTTCAGGACAATAAATTGGTAACTCTGTACCTCACCATGTTGGTGACCTTCACAGACACTTCAACCTGGCGAATAGTCAGAGGGAAGGGTATGTCTCAAGTCAAACTGAAGTTGTTGTCGTAAACATGTCTTTTGTTACTTGGTGTCATGGCAAAGAAAAAAAAAATTCCCCTTGTTATTTTAGGAGAAGCTCTCAGACCTCCCTTGATGAAGATCTGTGAAAATATCATGGGCCATCTTAATCAAAAGGGATTCTATTCAGTACTGCAGGTTCAGTATTAGAGCTCGTACTTTTTCAGTTTTACCAAGAAAATCAGTGAAATAGTGTTGTGTAATAGTCTTTTCCTTGTCAGAGCCAACCAAAATTTCCTTAATGTATGTCACTTTAACTTTCCTTATTTAGATCTTGCTGACCAATGGCTTGGCTCGTTCAAAACCATCTCTGTCCAAAGGCACTCTAACAGCTATCTTCACTTTATCACTAAGGTGGGTCAGGAGTTAGCAATTTTACTCATGGAACTGCTTTTCAAAATAAAACCAAACAGTATATTCAAATTTGAATGGATAAAGAGCACGAGACATGTGAAATCCAATTTGCTTTTTGTATTCACTCTTTTGTTCGTAATATCTTCTAGGCCTGTCATTGCTGCTCACTTCTCCGATAACCTGCTAAGATCATTCCTCATCCACATCATGTCGGTCCCAGCTGTTATATGTCACCTCAATGTGCTCACTCCAGAGGTAAAACTCTAGTCATACCAAAATCAATGATCTGAACTGTTAGAGGGGAGATTTTAATATTTTGTTTGTCCTAACAGTGTATGGGCTCCATCCAGACGCATGACCTCCTGCGGAAGTTTATATTGTTTCTCAGCCGGGAAGAACAGTGTTCAGACATCTGTGTCTGTCTCGAGGGGAGCCACACACTCTGCTTACTTGGTATAAAACTTTGGCTTTGGCACTTTCACTGACCTGATCTTGGTGTGTACGGGTGAGAAAATCATTACACGTCCTTTAACCCTTGTGACTTCATTGGTCTGTTTGATAGGCAACCTGATTCACTTGGGTTACCTTAATGAGAAAGTCCTTGAGGAGGAGGCCAGCCATTTTGTGAAGGACCTGACTGACATGCTGTCCTACTGCCAGAGATATGTATCCCAAAAGAAGTCCAACCTTACCCACTGGCATCCTGTCCTGGGCTGGTTCTCACAGACAGTGGACTATGGGTCAGTAAAAGAGATACTGTTTACTTGAATAATGAGCCAGACTCCCAGACATGAGGCTGCCTGATGGTTCCTGATGAAGAGCTCACTTTTCTTTTGTTAGCGGATAGGCAGATATAATTAACATTGTGCCCTCTCTGCCTTTGCTCTTCTCCATAGCTTAAATGAGTCAATGCCGCTGGTCACTAAGCAGCTTCAGCACCTGTGGGGTGTTTCTGTCATTCGAACACTCTTCAGTGATGTCCTCTCTAAAAAGCTGGAGAGTCAGGAGCCCACTCCCCCGCCTCCGCAACCTAGCACATCACAAAACAATCTACCAGTTAAAAGTGAGTTATAAATCCAAACCTTTTCCAGTGTTTTAAATGAATATAATGTTTGGGGTTAAGATAAAAAAAAAAAAAACCCTTGAAAGTTTCTTGAAAGTTTTTCCACACCCTGTATGTTGACAGACCTCTTCAAGCGAGCATTTCAGAAGTCGGCTTCTGTGAGAAACATCCTGAAGCCAGTAGGAGGTAAGCGAGTCGACTCCGCTGAAGTTCAGAAGGTTTGCAGCATCTGTGTGCTCTACCAGACGGCTCTGTCTACGCTCACACAAATACGCCTCCAGATCCTCACAGGTCAGCGCAAAGAATCTTAGATTTGTTTTTATTGTTATGCAGTAGTTTTGAAACAACCTGGAAATCTCATTATTCACTGTGCATTCTCTGTTTTTCTACAGGTCTGACACATCTCGATGATCTTCTGCCCAAACTCTGGGCCTTCATCTGTGAGCTGGGTCCTCAGGGAGGCCTCAAACTCTTCATGGAGTGTCTGAACAATGACACTGAAGAGTCCAAGCAGCTCCTGTCTATGCTCATGCTTTTCTGTGACTGCTCACGGCACCTCATCACGTAATTCCACAAAAAAAAAATGTATTTGTTACATAAGAAGCCCTGTTTTTGTTGCAACATTTCATGATGTATTGTGCACATTTTACAGAATTCTGGATGACATCGAAGTTTATGAAGAACAGACATCTTTCAAAATAGAGGAACTCATCACCATCTCTTCATTTCTGAACACATTTGTGTACAAGATGATATGGGATGGCATCTTAGGTGAATATGTGACCTCACTGAATTTTGAAAGTAATGGTGATTACAACTCATTGAAAGGTATACGTTTTAATACTGAAATGCATTTTGTGTTATGTAGAAAATGCCAAGGGAGAGAAACTAGAGTTGTTCCACAGTGTTCATGGCTGGCTCATGGTGCTTTATGAACGAGACTGCAGGCGAAGGTTCACCCCTGATGACCACTGGCTACGCAAGTAAATAAACACCGGAACACAGAATATCTGTTGACATCCCAAACACCAGCCCTCTGTTTCGGGAAGGCCTGCTTTGTGATTGCATTTCACCTTTACGTCTTTGTGGTGTTGCATTCAGGGACCTGAAGCCCAGTCTGTTGTTCCAAGAGCTGGAGAAAGGAAAGAAAAGAGCCCAACTTTTACTGCAGTACATCCCACATGTCATTCCACATAAAAACGTGAGTTATCAGGATTCTTTAATTGATGACGGTGTCATTCGCACTTTCAGCTGTATAACTGGTTTCCCTCTCAACTTTAGAGGGTGTTGCTGTTCAGGAACATCGTCACAAAGGAAAAGGAAAATCTTGGATTGGTAGAAACGAGCTCTGCCTCACCACATGTCACTCATATTACCATTCGTCGCTCACGGATGTTGGAGGTAACAAAAAAATCAGATATAGTTTAAGAGCAGCATATGAATGTCTTCTACTGTATCAGTCATCCCAAAATAATGGTAACTTTGCTCATTGAAGGATGGATATGACCAGCTCCGTCGACTGCCAGTGAATTCTATAAAAGGCGTAATTCGTGTGAAGTTTGTTAATGACCTGGGAGTGGACGAGGCTGGTATCGACCAGGATGGTGTCTTCAAAGAGTTTCTAGAGGAGATCATTAAGAAAGTGTTCAATCCTGCTCTCAACCTGTTTAAGGTATTTAGGGCAAATAGTGTGCTGTTTGTTTTATTTTTAAATCACCACATCCCTGATGCTGACTTTGTTTACACAGTACATGTTTATGTTTTCATGATATTATATTTATTTTTTCATAGACTACAAGTGGAAATGAGAGACTGTATCCTTCGCCCACTTCTTACATCCACGAGAACCATTTGCAGCTGTTTGAGTTTGTGGGGAAGATGCTCGGGAAAGCTGTTTATGAGGTACGTTTCATCTAACGCCTCATTTCCTGCTCTCATTCTGAACGCAGTGTTTGAGACGATCTTCAGTGACTGTATCTTCATTATGTCTTTGTATTAAGGGCATCGTTGTGGATGTCCCGTTTGCCTCCTTCTTCCTCAGTCAAGTCTTGGGTCACCACCACAGCACTTTCTACAGCTCCATCGATGAACTCCCTTCGCTGGACTCTGAGTTTTACAAGAACCTCACGTCCATTAAGGTGAAAGAATATTACGCCTGGACTGCCACTAATTCTTTTCACTTTTAGTTCACATTGTTGTTTTTGGTGTCTTATAACAAACAGACATTTCACATTTGATTTTCAGCGCTATGATGGGGATGTAGGTGATCTAGGACTGACATTATCCTATGACGAGGATGTCATGGGGCAGGTACGGATGGAAAACGTGGGAGACGTGAAGCAGCGGCTGAATACATGAAAACATTCGTTAAAACTTACTCCTTGTGTTCCCTAACAGCTTGTCTGCCATGAACTGATACCTGGGGGGAAAACCATGCCAGTCACCAATGAAAACAAGTAAGTAAATACCGTTTAAAGTGAAAGTGAATAGTAGGGTACTGACCCATTTTGATTTTAAAATGCTGGACCTTCTGCTGATTGTTGTCTACTGAGTGGAAATCACCATCTAACTGACCTCATCTCTCCCGTCTCCCGCAGGATCAGCTACATCCACCTCATGGCTCACTTCCGGATGCACACGCAGATTAAAGAGCAAACTGCTGCTTTTATTCGAGGCTTCCGCAGCATCATCAACCCAGAATGGCTGCACATGTTTTCCACACCTGAGGTTCAGCGCCTTGTCTCAGGAGACAACGCTGAGATTGATCTAGATGACCTCAAGTATGTAACATCCCATCTTTATCTTCTATCATCATGTCTCCTTCTATCATCATGTCTCTAATGTGGTTAATATATTTTGATTGATATAGTTCCATATTGTGTCTACTTATCACCACATTTATACAGATTGTTTCCTATGGAAATGCACCTCAACTACAGCAAATCTACTTATGTACTTCAGACAGATAGGCATGTTTCCTTCATTCTTTCAGCTGTCAGGAGTTTAATATGCTCATCATCACCGATGTCTTCCTCTGTTTCTCAGGAAACACACAGTCTACTATGGAGGATTTCACAGCAGCCATCGTGTCATCATTTGGCTGTGGGACATCCTGTCTAGTGACTTCAATGCTGAAGAGAGGGCTATGTTCCTTAAAGTAAACTGACCTTTGTTTGTCACAGCCAAAAGCTATTTCATTTCTAAACACAAGGTGGTTTAACCTCTTATACGTGTACCTGTGTGTTTACAGTTCGTTACCAGCTGTTCAAGGCCACCTCTTCTAGGTTTCGCCTACCTCAAACCACCTTTCTCCATCCGTTGTGTGGAAGTTTCAGATGATCAGGTATGGATGAAAATGGAGTAAACTGATGGAGCTTACAGGCTGTTGTAAGGTGTTGTAAGCTGCATTTTTACTAACACAACCTTTCCTGTGCTTAGGACACTGGAGACACCCTCGGCAGTGTTCTTAGGGGCTTTTTCACTATCCGCAAAAAAGAACCCGGTGGTCGACTTCCCACTTCATCAACCTGCTTCAACCTGCTCAAGCTGCCAAACTACAGCAAGAAGAGCATCCTGCGTGACAAGCTGCGCTATGCTATCAGTATGAACACAGGCTTTGAGCTCTCCTAACTCAGATGCATCAGGACAATCTGCACAGGAGGCTTGTGTTGAACAGCTTGAACCAAGCATGAGGCTTGGTTTACCTGGACTACAGCCTGCAACGTCGAAGGGGCATCACCTAAACGAAAGGGGCATTGTGCTGGACCTCTTTTTAAAACTGGAAGAGCTCGGCTAGGCTACAGCTCACTCCTTCACATCAAAGGAGATGCTATTTCTGCAGCACAATCCAATTTTAAGCATCTCCCTCTGCCACTCCAAAAATTTAATATGTTGCATATTCAACTTGATGAGATGTGGATATACAGTGGCTAGATCTCTGTTTCTCAGGCTTAACAAAATCATTCTTGGACCTGACACATTTTAAGCGAACTGGAAAGCAATACAGATGCAATGCAAGCCATTAGACCCATGGTTGACTCACTCAAGTGAAACCAAGCGATGCATTGTTAATATACTTATGTGCTTGGGCTCCATTATCCAAGCAACTTTTATCTGATATTGGTCTTAAAATGTTTTGTTGAACATAATGCATCTTTTATAAATGGTAGACAAATCAATGTCTTGTGTTCAACCTCCCTGAAGGAGTGGCTCACAACAGTAATCCTGTGCTGATTACATTATGTCCCATTTCTGAGAAAATCACGTTGACATTCCATCTCTGCCCACTAAAAGACACTGCAGGTACCTGAGAAATGTTCACCCGCTGGTTTTGTGTTTTAAAACCAAACATCTGCCTCAGTTGTGTTGAAGCAGTAGAGGATTTTGTGATGTGAAAAAAAAAAAAATCTGACCATGATGTTGTTTGATTTAGAGAAGAAGCTCTCAAATTGGAAATGTTTTGTCCCTATTTGTGTCTACCTTGTGGAGCAGCCACAGGCAAAGTGTCCATGTCACACATATTCTTGACCTACAGTGTAAAGTCAACAATCAGCAATGTTAGTTTTTGTATTTCATGTAAAAATAAGGATTTCTCACTACACCTTTCAATACTGCTGAGTGCCTCATGTATTTCCATCTCCCTCGCTGTCACGTCTGACTGTATTTCAGCTGTAACCAGTAATCACGTATATTGGAAACAAGCCATACAAATGGGGGCTATGTACCTGGACGTGTTCTCTGCTACTATTAACAAGACACAGAAACCCAAACACTGTACTACCACTACAACAATGACATCAACCGAGGAGGCTCTTACTGTGTTGCTCTCCGATCTCTGTGGACTTCTTAAGCCATGCTGAAAAGAATTTGAGGCATAAAAACCTTTCAACATGATGTCATGGACCGATTCATCAACCAAAATGTGACTGCTCGATCTGATGTTCCCTTTAGATGGAAATGTTGCAAACATTTCTGCTGTTTGTGGCTTTTTGGAAAGGGGCATGGGGGTGAATGTTACCTTATAAGCCTAAATATCACTTTACACAGGGTTCAAATACATCATGAAGTTAAGGAAGAGACTTCTTTGTCATCTACCAGAAAGTCGACTGCAACTTTCAAAGAAGGGGTTAAAAGAAAACATCTTAACCAAGTACTTTATTATGCAAAAAAATGTTTTCTGTCGTGAATGAGTATGAATACTTTTGTTAAGAAGTAACATAAACTTTAGAACGTACTGGTCATTGTTGCCATGTTTCTAACTATTATTATCGTGGCCACTAACAGAAAATGATTCTAATTAAAATGCAACCCTTATATATATATATATATATAAATTAATTATCACTGGTTGTATAGAATTTACCTGCAGTCTACTAATGAGATTAAGCTATTTTCAAATCTGACAAATCAGCCAGGAGGATCCTGCTCCAGCTCTCCTCCTCCTCCATCTATTAAAGCAAGAAATGGAAACACTGAAAATGGATTTTTACAGGACACATACAACACTAAATGTGTGTTCATGAGAGAGATGAAAGATACCTCACAAGCTTGTCTGTGTCGTCTGATGAGGTCACTCATCTGTTTTAAATGATGTCAAGAGTATAGGCTAAAGTTTAAATGTACCAGTG
>OMNW01009578.1:32026-51566 GCA_900303245.1 Selene dorsalis
AACTTTATTTGCAATAATGTGCTCCTTTTTGATAAAGAAGTGTTTTAAGGAAAAGAGAAAAAAATCCCTTCACTTGGAAATTAAGACATTAAAGAGAAACAGACAGGAAGGCAGGATGTTGGTTTTAACAGCACAAGCAGCTGTGAACAGGGAAGATGCTCAGGAAACATTAGAGCTGCAGGTTGTCAAGAGGTTTAATCGGCACTGACACGGTGCTGGTGTGTCTGAGAGAGGTGATGGGTTCTGACAGTATGGCCACTAATGAGAGTCTGGCACTGGGCCACACTGCGGCCTTTAACAACTCTGGATGTGTTTTTCCCTTGAGAGAAGAGCTGGACAATTAGTTTAGCAGAGTATTCTCTTGGCTGCCCAAAAGCAGCTTCACTGACAGACATGGTTTCACAAGTTTCTGTTCCATGCAGTAGCGTATAGATTATTGTACTTACCTAGTTATGAAAACTGTTACTGTTCCAGTTAATGTGATCGTAAAGAAGAGCATGTGATACATTATTTATTAGATTTTTGTGTTAAAAAAACTAACTTACTATCATTTATTTTGTATATCAAATAACAAATGTTCAGAGCTTGTGGATGCAGCAACAAGTTCCTAAGTCATATATTGAGTATTTAAATGTTTATGTACAAGGGAATGATCAGTTTATTTATTTGTTTTTTTTTTCCTGTGCATCTATATGTTATTTTCAGTGAGCTGCCCAGCCTGACTGTATCTGTGTGGTCGGAGCTGCCGACCAGCGCGGGACTGGGTTCAAGTGCTGCCTACTCAGTGTGTTTAGCTGCGGCTCTGCTCACTGCAAGTGGAGCCATTCCCAGTCCTCTCAAAGAGTGGGATCAAATCAGCCGGTAAGAAGACACAAACAAATAAACAAAAAACACATTACAATTAGGTCACCAGCTGTGTACAAAGACTGCTGTATATAAGGCCTAGGTAAATATACTCTAAAAATACACTGAACTACAAACTAACATGTATATTTAGTCGCAGAGATGATTATATTATATAAACATTTTTCCCTGAATGGAGACGATAGAGAACTGAAGGCTTTGGATCCTAATCTTAATTGTACAGTTCTGATGTGCAGATGTTGATACATGGTTATAAATGAGAGGCATACAATGCTGCATCTTTAAATGAATGTGTCAACTATTTTATTTTATTCATCCTTTATTTAAACCAAAGCTTTGCACCAAACAGCAGATCTGATGTTTGATGTTACACTTCACAGCTCAACATTGTAAACGGTTGCTTTTTGAGTCATGTCAGCGTACATAATCATGTAAGGTGTGGATGACAGATGATTTAGATGAATGCCTTTCATTGTTCCTGTCTTTGGTTCTTGGTGGAAACAGAGAAAATAACTGCAGATTGCAATCTTATATCTAATAACATAAAGGCAAAATCTGTTCAGGATGAAACTGCCTTCTTTTGGAAAAATCAAAGATGCACATTAATGTTCAGATGTATTGCCAGTGAGATGTTGTCCAAGTGCACTGTGCTGCAAATCCTGTGATCTTATGTAGAATCAGACTGCTTCATCACAAACATCTGTGTAATCCTTTATTGAACATTCAGCTGTGTGTGTACCGCTGAGGGCTGTCACAATATCGGATTTCCACGACACAAGTATTGTGGCCTAGAGAATTCATGATAAAAATACCATTATATATCTTTCTATTAATATCTATAGAGAATTTGAAAATAATTCTCAGAATAAATAAATCATCATCAGTCTGCAGCCATAACTGTGCAAAAGAAAACCAAAGGTACAATGGCATTTAATGGAGGGTTCGAAGACAGTGAGAGTGAGAACTGCTAAACAAAAGATCCACAAGGACTAAACTGCCATCACAATATTATCAAAAGTGCATTGTGTGTGTATCCCTTCTTTCAAAAATGTATTTCATGATTATTGTCAATACCAGCATATCACAACAAACCTAGTTCTGCCCATATAATAGTGTTTGGTTAGAAGATGAGGTTTAAAGTAGAGGTCAGGTCAGAGGTCTGTTTGGATTTAATGCGCTTTCTCTCATTTTAAAATGATTGCAGGTGGTGTCAGGAGGACCTGGAGCTGATCAACAGCTGGGCTTTTCAAGGGGAAATGATTATCCACGGGAATCCTTCAGGAGTAGACAACGCTGTAGGAACATGGGGTGAGGCCTGAAATTATCTGGCTGTACATATGGTGTTATACCCCCCCCCCTGTCTCTGTGGATACTCAGCATTTTTTAGAGGAATCATGAGAGTATTGTACCACCATCATCTGATGATTATCTGTTTAATGATTTTGATTTCCCTCCATGTAGGGGGCATGCTGAGATTCTTGGCTGGAAAGATAATACCACTGAGCAGGTACTGACACTGATTAACAGTTTTAAATTTTATCACATTTAAAGCGAGTTAATACATTCATAGTTTTTTTTGCTCACATAAACAAATATAGTCTTAGTAAAATTAGTGCATCTGAATAAAACGGTTGATGAACCCTGTGATCTCTCTGCTTTACTTGCAGGGTGCCTTTATTAAGAATCCTCCTCACTAACACCAAAGTACCACGTAGCACCAAGGTACTTGTTGCCAGGGTGAAGGACAAAATTAACAAGGTACTAAATGGTTTCTTCCTCCCCCGTGTGTTACTTGTCGACACTGTAATTAATATAATAGGCCGTGCTTTTGCATGGCAGATACTCCAGAGTCTGGCGTTGAGTGCCTTCATAAAATATTGAAATTAAACTCTTAGCCAGCACCCCTGTGTGCTGTTGCCTTGGTGACACCAGCAGGTGTGCAGATTCCTGCCTCCAACGTAGATGGGCTTGCCATGGTGTTGTGGCAGTGTTGTGATCAGGCTGGAGCAGAGCAAATGTCAAAGCTGACATTTTACAGTCTGTATTTGTATACAGCTTATCCATCATAAACCTGTTCAGATGTTTTGGACAAACACACATAAGCACTTTTCTTTGCACATAACCTGCATATGGAGACCTGCTGTGGTGTTGGTTGGTGATGATGATTTCTTTTCTTTCCCCAACTCCCCCGCAGTTTCCCTCCATCATGACCCCTGTGCTCGACTCAGTCGATGCCATTTCCTGCACTTGTGAGAAAGTCCTTTCAGAGATGACCTCTGAGCCTATTACAGGAGAGCACTACAATATTCTAGAGGTACCAGTATTAATGGACTGTGTAATAGACAGTGTATTGTGCTGTAGATATATTGTTGAGAGGATAAAAATGTGACTACATGTTTGTAGTCCAGAGAGCCCATACTTACATATCCACGCTGCAAGTCCCATGTATTAACAACAGGTATTAATATGTCACATCACTTATAGGAACTCATTGACATTAACCAGCACCATCTGAATGTGATGGGGGTAGGACACCCTGCACTGGACAAACTGTGCCAGATCACGCTGACCAGAGGGCTCCACAGCAAGCTAACTGGTGCAGGTGGAGGAGGCTGCGGCATAACACTTCTGAGACCAGGTACTGTGGGCCAGTCATCCTGCTGACATAGCAGTCTTAATTTAAAATTTTCATACAAAGGGTTAAAGTTAAAGGCTTGTCTAGTTTTTTCCCAAAGGAACATACTGTATCTGCTGTTGTAATTACTTCTTCAGTTTAAATGATGCGTATAACTAAAATGAATCCCTCATTTAGTCAAAGCTACACTTCATCCTCTGAGGAATCTGTCTTATGACGAACTCAGTTTGATGAGCCAAACTGTCAGAGTCCCGCTGACAACAAATGTTCGGTTTTCCATCAAACACTCCCTCACTCTTCCTTTTCTAAACAACGGTTTGAGTGACAGGAAATGATGAGAAGGCTGCAGGAGAAAGGTCTTTTGGTGTGTGGGTACCACAGTGCAATTGGTTACAAGGAAACTTTGTATCATCCTCCCTTTGACAAAGCAAACAAGCAAAGAACCTGTGAGCTGAGTCTTTGTTTATGCCTGCAGCCTGTAGCATACTGAATTTTAATAAGTTTAAAATCCTTCAAATAGATTTCCAAATGCTCTTTATTTGTTTTCTCAGCAAGTGTTTCCCTCTGTGTGAATTGCATCGGCTTTCAAATAGATATTCATCTATCTGTCTTCTGTAATTTTCTCAGAGTCTTTATAATAAGGCTCTTTTTTAAGCAAGTGCTAAGTTAAGTTCTTTTATCATTGCATCAAAAGGTACATTAAAATTTCAACTGGACATGTGGTTAGCACAAGTTTTGCTGTGCAACTGTGTCCTCCCTGCTAAGTGGAGGTTCTGCAGAAGAGTTAATATTCTATGTTTATGGAATTGATGGCTTTGTTTGAGTTTCTAAGTTTGTATTGTGGCTCCATCAGTTCCTGACAATCTTAGGCTATGTCCTTGAAAGCAGCACTGTAGCACATTTAGTCAAAATGACTTGATTTCAGTCTTAAAGGTTCCACAGCATCTTTCCTACAGTAATTCAGTTTTTCTTTTTGTGTAACTAAATCCCAACTTGACATGACTTGTTTATTTTGTAGAAACGGACTCCGCCGTAGTCCAGAGTACAGTACAAGACTTGAAAGACTGCGGCTATGACTGCTGGGAAACGAGTATTGGCGGACCAGGTGTCCAGCAGCACTCTCCTTTGTCTGTTAAGACCGAAGTTCTGGACATTTTAAACCGATACTGACTCTTCACCTGTGGCTGTGGCCGAACAAGAGGACAGATGGGGTTGTTCTTCTGGTTTTTGGTACCTCACAACCAGTGTTGTGCTGAAGTCATGGAGTGGTCCACTGGACGTTTGACACTTAGCAGGGGTGGACAGAACTGCCCAGACTGATTAATTATAGATTTTTCTTACTGAAAAACAATCTAATCTAATCTAATCTATTGAACATTAGAAGTCAACTGTGTCAGGTGCTTGCTTTAAACATGTATTGTGGGCTTCAAACATGTGTTTGTCCACTAGATGGCAGCAGCGTTACACAAGTGCTTTTTTACTAAGCCTAAGTTATATTAAGAGTCTAAAATTGATTAATATGGGAGTTAGGCACAGGTAGGATTCATTTCTATTTTCATGGGAATATTTAAAGTAATAAGATATTTTAATGGATAAGATGATTGTCAGCCATTAATTATCACTGCTGACATTGTTACATGCAGTGTTGTGAGGTAAGAGTGAGAGAGAGAACGAAAGAGATCATTCTGTAGGATTTATTTTTTCCAATAACAATGGTAATAATAGTAATAGCTATAATGGAGGAAAAGTTTGACATAGAGGGCATCAACAAAACACAGTGACAACTATTCAGTTATTTAGTCTTCACAGTTCTTCAAAGAGATTTATGAAAGTAACCGTGCTTTAATATTACTGTGCACAGTGTTGGTGAGAATGTCTCTCCAGACCAGGAAATGATAATGTCATGAATATATTCAGAGAATCATTCACATGTCTTGTTGGACTTCACTGTAATGAATTATCAAGAATTATCAAGACCTCTTCAAACCTAACTTAAGCACACACGACTGTATAATTCTGCATTGCTCCTCAATTTTGCTCTACACATTCCATGTAGATATGTTGAAATGTAAAAGAATGCTAATACTAAATTCAGTCTCTTTTTAAGAGTATTTTTAATATCTGTGATCATTTGGTAAAACTTTTCTCTTATTTCAGTTGTGTTTGTTGTTGTTTTAAGATTAACTGGCTGATTTGTTGTGCTAGTAGAGGATGGGGAGAGGGGGACAGCAGGAGTGTGTGGCCTCTCTGGAGCCTCTGGATTAGCGCCACTATAATGTGAATCAACAACAACCAGCGTCCTTCAGTGAGTCACACATTTGTGCTGACACATATGTGCACACACTCACACACACACTAGCTTTCCCAAAATCTTCTCCACCTAATCGCTCATCCTCCTAAGCATTACAAAATATTCTGCAAATGCCGCAGATACAGAAGACGGATCCGTTTAGAATATCCCTGATTTGGGGAAAAGGTCATTGTGGGATTCAGTGGAGTTTGAATATCCATTTCATTTTCTATTTTTTAAATGTCATGAAGATTGAGTAGTACAAATCTGGCAGTGTACGTGAATAAATGACATTCGTCACCCTCCCTCCTTTTCCGCCTGGCGCCCCCTCTGTCCTCTTGAATTGTGTCATCTTTATGTCAGGGCAGCCCCCCGTCAGCGCACTGCACAGTTGCCCCTAACCCCTGCTGGAATTTAATTACCACTGCGCTTTTCAATTGAAATGGCATTGACGAGGGGGGACAAGAGGGAGACAACAGAGCCTGTTTCATTTGAAGCCCCTCTCTTTCTTTTTCTGTCTTATTCTCTCTCACTCCTTTTACCCCTGCAAGGCACAGATGGTATTTTTTTTATCAGTGTCAGCGCCTGCTTCTTTCTGCTCCGATGAATAGAATGTAAGGAGGCCCTGAGATTATTTCAGATAACAGAGGGAGTGAGGAAAAGGGGTCAAGGATAGAGGGAGAATGTCAGACTCGGAGAGATACAGTGAAAACTGTGTGCTGTCCCAGGAGAGAGGAGGGAGATGAACAAATCATTTAACATGTAACATTTAGGGAGTTTGTCTGCATGGATCAATGTGGGCGAATCAAGGATGTATAATTCATTTTGTCCAAGCAGGAGGAAGAAAATGTTAAATGTGAATTTGCTGAGTGGTCACGCTCACTGTGGCACAGTCCCTCTGCTCCGTCAGTTGACTCTTGAAATGCTTGTCAGGAGCCATTATGTTTGAATACAGAATTAGACTTGACTGACAAGATATCATGTTGCTTGTGGCCACTGGTTTTGCTAACAGGGATTCAGTGCGTCTTCGACTTCCTACAGTGAGCATTTTGATTTACATAAATAGGATCTCTGGATCACAGTATGTCGTTGGTTGTTATTATGGAAAATTACTTGTGTGTTGATTGTATTTTATGTCATGATATCTGTGTCAAAGGAGAACGTGGAATTGGCCACAGCAGGGAAGATCAGTGCCACCATCCTCTCCCCAGCATTCATACAGACACACTGACAGAGGGAGCATCAACATCATGAGCTCCTCTCTGTCATGATGGGCTGTATGATCCTCCTGGGGGTGTTTGCCCTTTCGATAAGTGGGGGGTGGTGGCTGGTGTTAGTAGCAGGGGTCCGACTAAGCCGGCAGGGTACAAGGGTGCTGTCAAAGAACTCGGTGGATTTAGTTTTAGGGAGAAATGTTGTATCGTTCTGTCAGTCTCTGCACCGAATCACTTGTCAAGCAAACATTAAATCCATGAGCAATAAAATACACCGTTGCATCATCCAGTAAGGGACCTGCGACAACTGGACTTGCTCAGTGGCTGATTATTATTATCTTATTCTAGCAAGCCTGCAAGAAATATTCTTGACATCATTGAGTTAGTGTGCTGACTTTGTCCTATGCTACATTTTAGCATTTTCTGTTCCTGGCAGTTGTGGTTTGTGGCCAGAGATCTGCTTTACAGAAATGTAGACGCATAAGCTAGTAGTGTCTGATATGTCTACCAGTTGTAAAGAAATATTTTCTCTTTTCTTTTCTTTTTGATTTGTTTTGTTGGAATAATAACTTTATCCAGGGAAATAACTGCTTTTACAAAGTAGCCTATGTTTACCATGCTCAACACCATAGCCTACAAATTTTTTCAAATTTTGTACATTAAAAGTCAAGGCACTCAGTTTTCATCTCGAGGGGACCATGAATGTTTGGACCAGATTTCATGTCAGTCCATCCATTAACTCCAAGCTACAAATTTCAAACTCACAGTGGTGCTACAGGAGAACTTGCAGGTTACAGCCTCTGGAAACCATGAATGTCTGTGCTGAGGATTGTCTCAGTTTGGATTAAATGGTGACCAGCTGATTGGCTGATATTACAGCCATGTGTGCTGCAAAAAAAAAAAACTCAACTAGAAGGCCGTCTCAAAAAACAAATGATTTTGTGTGGGAGATTTTTTCTCCTCCTTTCCCATCCTGCTTATCATCTCTGACCCTCCAGATTTTTTCGTATCCTCTTGTGGTGCTTACGAACCCCTCTTAACTCCTACCCTTAGACAAAATATTTCAAATGAGGTTTCCACCTGGAGGATCTGTTTGGTCTGGAACTGGGAGTCTTTCATGTTTATAAAATGGGCCCACAGCGTGTAGCCCTGCTTGAGCTGTGTTAGTGTAAACATCTGAAACACATGACGCAGAGCGATCCCATCCACATCCCATTTTCCATGGAATTGTATCATGTCATTGTATTGATTCTGTAATTGATCTTGTGAAGTTGAGGGCACCTGCAAGACTTCTGTCATCCCTCAGTGCCACGAGCGATCTTGTTTAATTGCAGACTAAGGTGCTGGTTTTTCTTGTTGCCTTTGAAGAGCCTCATTGATTTTTATACCACCCTTCATCCTTGTTGTGCTCCGTTTTAAGAACAAATCCCTTGTGTCGAAGTTGCCCAGTATGTAAAAGTATGAAATCTGTCAGCGCTTTTCACAAGGCTACCAGGTGCAACCAAGACACGTTAACAGTGACGTTTGAATAGTCAGGGATCAGTGTTTTGTTTTTTTTTAAACATTTAATCAGAAAAGGGGGGAACAGGGCCTGTGTTCTGCAAGTCTCTGTCTCATATGGAACCAGTTAAATGTGAGGTGGTGTTTTAAACGCCCTGGGTGGCCAGTTCATCATCTTGCTTTGCCTGTTTTGATTGTTTTTGTTAGAATGCACCGACCTTGAGAGATAAAAGGTGTGTCCAGTACTTTAGGATAAGTCAGAGGTTTGTCAATATTGTTCTGTTTCTGTAGCCACAAGAAGATATGTTAAATCAGTCTTTTTGTTTATGAAGTGTATGCATTCATGACATTCATGGTAAAAGAATCACATTATGCTCCAGTAATATATTGCATGAAATAATCTGAATCCAATAATCCAAACAGGAATAGTAATTCTTTTTGTCAGGCTTTAAACTGCAGTTTAGAAACTGGCATAAAAATATATTCAGTACATTAGGTCTATATAGAACAAAAATATCCTAAATGAAATTTGATTTGCATTAATATGAGAAGCAGCTTATCTAACATTCATACTTTGAACTTGCTTTGAATTAGAAATAGGTTCTCATCATTTCCCTGGGATTGCAGCCAATTTATTGGATTCAGTTTTTTTTTCATCAGAGGCTCGGGGAGGAGGATGATCTCCAAATGTTATCAAATGACACTGTGTGATTGATGGACCATTAAAATGTCAGCCAGATGTACTTAAAACCACAGCTTTTAGGTTGATAAATCATGGCACAAATGGATACATAAAGCTGTTAGAAACAAATATTCCCATCTAGAGCTATTTGCAGTCAGGATGTTTTATCTGCTAGTCTGTCTGTCTCTCTGTATGTTTATTCCTTCATACACACACACACACACACACACACACACCCTCTTCCAGTATGTCTCTCGACCACTGCAGTCATGTAATTACAGCGGGACAGGTAGGAGTGTTCATATTTCATCTGCTGCATTCACGATAACATCTAATAATCTGAAAGCGTTGCAAAATTGGTATCTCGTTGCTCATGCATTATGAATGAGTCACTGATTGCTTTTTTGCATAGATTAGCAATCATTTCACAGAAATCTTTCATATAAAAATGTGCCAGGAGGGTTCTATCTCTTTTTCTGAAGAGTTGAGGTGACACATCCTGCTGCTATTTAAGATAAGACAGATCAGGTGATATCACTTCTCTCCCTTGCCCTTCTGCCCCCTCTGCTGCTCCCTGATTGTATTTCCCTATGTATATCATCACGGGAGGGGGATAAGTGTAATTTTTGCAACTGATTGCTCACTTAGTGAATATATTCGGCATTTGTGGTGTTATTGTGTTTTGAGCCAAGTGGCTAAGTACCACTGAGATGCTTTGGCAGCAAAGTAAACAGTTGCAGACTCTAGAAGTGATTCGAGAAAAGCAAATCTTCAAACCTCTGAGATTGTGTGTCCTACATATGGATTTCGGTGACCTCTGCTTGTCCTGACTTGTAGCTTCAGATTGGCATAACACATAAGGGGCTCGTATGGTCTAGTGGTTAGGAAAATAGGCTGGTGGCTGGTCGCAGTGCAAAGTCCCAGGTGAGGTTTACATACCACTTTAGTTTCCTGTCAGGCAAATAACCTGTTTCGCAATGATCTACATCATCCAGTGAAATGTCAAGTCAAATGTATTTCACAGAGAGTTTTATAAACAGTGTGAGCAGTGCTACTGTCATTGTTTTAATGTTGCTGAGAGCAGCATGTAGACCCAACATGAAACGGCACTGGTTTTAAACTTAAAAGTTCTCATACATAAAAGCTGTGTTAGAAGTTTTAATTAAAGCTTTTGTTGGATGCTTTGATGTGCGTGGACTCGGATATTAGCTCGGCCGTCGTAGTTATTGAACAACGAAATAGAAATGTGAGTGTGGATGAGGTGTGTGCATGTCTGGATGCCTGTGCCCTGTCTCCCATCGTAACCCTTGGCCTTTGCCCCCTCCCCCAGATGGACAGACTCTCAACCAGGGCCCTGTGGAGGTTGCTGCCCTCTGCCTGACAGCCTGTCACTGTGCTATGGTGGTGATTTTTTTCTGCAGGAGATGGTGTCTGATTGGGAGCAGTGTGTGAATAGCCCTGTCACACTCGATAAGCCAGCAAGACGACCTGTGACGAGGACATATGGCATGTTTGACAGGGAGAGAGGGTGCGAACCGCACTGAATGATAAAATGGTGTTTTTCCCCCTTCGGCAATGTCATGCTTTCAGGCAAGCGTGTGGACCATCGCTCACTCAAGCGGCTGACTCCGGCCTCCTTGTGACATCTCCTTCAAGGTCCTGGGTTTCTCTGCCTCGTGCCTCGCCAATTCTGACACTGCGAGCCTATGCTGCTCACAGCTGCTACGCGAGCTTGTCGATGTGGAGAACATAATTGGATATCAGTTTAGTTTAGCGATACATACTGGGAAATTCATCTTAAAAGCCTGTTTGTCAGAGCCCCTCTTAAAGCTCTCTGGCACCGCAGCCCTTCATCCTGTCTCTTCTCAGCCTGTCACACGCCTCACACTGTTGATTAATACACACCCAGTCTCATCAGACGACTAATTGATGGGTTCAGCCTCCTCAGGACGCCAATTTATTTAAAGGGCCATGAGCACTGAAGAAATGATAAGAAAGGAGAAAGGAAGAAGGAGACAAACACGCTCGGATTTAAGTGTGTCAGGGAAATTATTGAGTTGAACTGCACGCCCCTCATCCTCACTGTCAGCTGGGTCTTGACTTCTAGTGTTGCAGCCTCAGCTCCTATCCTGTCAAGTGTCACATTGTCTGTGTTTGTGGCCGTGACAGACAGCCCAGGTGTCACACTCAGGCTTCAGTGCACCATCAGGCACCTCTGCTCTGGTCCCTTGTGGCTTACAGTCAGAGAGACGGCACAGTCCAATAACCCAGCATATCTTGCTCCCCGGGGAATCCCCCGTAGAGTTTACTCTCTGTCCATTGGGCCAGAACTTAGAAACTCTGCCAACAGTCACATGATCCCACTTTCACTCTGAATCCTTATTGTAACACCCCAACTGTTGCAGTGCCACTTCTCCCCATATCCCGGCTGTTTCTGTGGCTTCTTTCTGAGAAATAAAGAAGTAGGACATGTTCCTAAATTGAGTGATGATAGATGCTGCTGAGGGAGGTCAAAAGGTTTCAGCATAAGAGAATGAAAGTTCATTAGGGTGGATGAGGATCGACTGTTTGCTGTAGGTAAAGCTGTAGGTAAAGCTGATGATTAACAGGTTGAAGCTGGTCAATCTTTTTCAGTGGATCAAATTATGTCTTTGAGCTCAATGTTGTGACTTTACAGCCTGCAGTCTTACTGTTTTGTTTATTATCACTCTTTTAGCTTTTCTCTCATCCTCATGAGGTAGCAGTTTTTACTGATAAAAGAGAAAAAATGACTACCTGACCAGCATCAGCAGGCAGACACGCTTAGCTGGTGTACCTGCAGCTAAAGAGACAGATTTTTCCTAGTTTGAGAAAACCAAATGCAGAGCTAAAGGTAGACAAAGTTGCCAGAAACTTCAGTTAGTACATGTTCAAGCTTTAGACTGCACGTTAAAGCTGATTCAGAAACACATAGTGCCAGTTAGAGTGCAAATTTAAAAGACAAGTAAGTTTTAAAACCCCCAAAAATCAATTTGGTCTTTTTGTCCAAATGATTAGTTGAGTGTAAGTTTGCATTAAAAAATAACAAAATTTGTCGGTGAACTTTTCTTTTAGTCTCATATAATGCGCCACAGTGGGAATGAGTTTGAAGTAATTACGTAAAATGTCCCCGTTAAATACCAAGTTTAAGAGCAGGTGTACTTCAGTTGCAGCATTTTCCTCTACTTTATTTGTCAACTCCACGTTTCAAAGAGAAACGTTGTATTTAGTAAATTTAGTATCAGTAAAATTGTTTCACTCAATTAGAATGCTTCTTACAGTCAGTGATGCACTATTGTGACTTTTACTTTTTACTTAAAATAGGATCAGAAGACATGCTTATTTGCTTTAAATCAGTTTGATTATTTAACAACTCTTTCTGACCATATACCCAGCCTTAAAGGGAACTCTGCAGGATTTTTAGCTTAACTGTGCTACATTTTTACCTTAATTGAACAGCTTCGGAGTATTGTGATGGTTAGATATACGACTTGTATCTTGTTACAGAAGGAACGGAGGCTCTCTCTCTTCCACCTAGCGTCTCTTGGCCTAAAACCAACCTTGCAAGATCGGCACCTCCGCCCCGGTGTCCCAGCTCTTGTCTCAGTGGCACCGCAACACAAACGCGCCCCGTAACCCGTAATCTCTTGTTTATGACAGATAAAACTAAACAGATATACATGTCATAACATCTTATATGGTAAATATCATTATCCAGCGCTCCATGGATTGCTTTCTTGCCGGCTTTGTTGAAAACAAACGCACATGGCCGGGGGGAGGGTTAGCTAAACAGAGGAAAAGCGACCCGACTTGCATAGTTCCCCTTTAATGCTGCTCAGTAGGAAAGAATAGAAAAGTATAACAGCTTAATCTGGTTTCTTGACATTTTAATATTTTTATTTTGATTTGTTATTTTTGTTTCATCTTATTATATTCAGATGGCATTTTCCTTTAAGTCCGGCTTCCTGTTTGTGTTTACATAAGTTTAGAGCATGATGATTCAGTGACAGTTTGGCCTTCAGGTCTTGCATATCCATAAATTGTGTTGACATTTTCCCATTTCTCTGAACTGTCCATGCTTGTGTGAGCATTTTGTGACAGCTGCTGTTCCACTGGACACCGTCTCAAGCTGAGCAGAGATAGGCCAGGACCTTCACTCACTGACCCCTCATCAGATTTTTTTTCCTCTGGATTCCATCAATATGGCTTGACTGGCAGGCTACCCTCTCATTCAAACGCTCTGTCGAATGCTAAAGCGGCCTCGGCCTTGCAGTGAGATATGACCTCTGTTTTGTGATAGTCCAGCTGCAGTGCCATGAGGAGGCGAGGAGAGGTCTTTATCATGATCACAGCAAATTAGTGGTGGGCCTTCTCCCAGATTGTTTGTTAATCAGCTGTTAGGGTCCTTTTGGCAACAAAACCTTTGTCAAGTAGCCATTTTAAGGATTTTGTCTTTTTTATTTCATGCATTTTCCATGAATATTATAAGGATAACTTTTACTACAACAATATTCATAAATATGCAGTGGGTTTTGTTTAACACTAGAAACACAGAAGTGACCACTCTGCATGATTGCATGGACTTACAGGACGATAATATTCTGGTGGAAGCAATTTTAGAGAATCAAGTCTTTGATTGCCTGACAAAATCTGTGATGGTTATGGAAGAAAGACACCTTTTGGTGCAGAAAAACACAGGAATTCAACTGTTTATCTGTGTGGAGCATGCCTATAAAATTGTGTATTTGGATTATAGTGTATGGATTAAATGTAAATGATAATGTGATTTAAAAAGATGTTAATTAAATGGATGCAGTTAACAGAAAATCAGATTGCAGATGATTTCATACTGATCCTGTTTTCCAGAAAGCATGGAATCATTTATAATTATGTCAGAGATCCTGTGGCAGTTACAATGTAAACATCAAATATTAAATTAATTACCATCTTTTTGTGATCTTTTTAAAATTATTAATATTCCTCTAGTACTGGAGGTTGGAACAGAAAAAAAGAGCAAAAAAGGAAAGTCAGCTCCTGCATACATTTATGACACCAGACGTGGATTCTTTTAACGTAATGTACACGCATGCTGCTCATAGTCATCCATGTACATCATGACATACATAAGCTGCTGATAAAGCTTTTTCATTTACACCTCTAGTACCAGAGAAATGTTTTAATGGACTATGGTATGCTATGCATTTTTACTGTTAAAAATTCATATTCTATATTGAGGAAGTGATAATCAATTCAAACCACTTTATTCATTCAAGAAATAAGTGATTTCTTTAAGCAGAAAATGATTCAACACTTGCTGAATACATTTTAAAGTCTCATGTCTTAACCAATCATATATTACATACATAACAGAAATCCAGTGATTACTTCACCCTGCCTGGATTGCTTTTCATGTACTTGTGATCTTTTCCAGTAGTTATTAAGTGAAACGACACAGAGGATGAACACCAAACTATTTAGTCCTCATCTGTAGTCATGAGGGCATCAGCACTGATGAGCGTGGTCAGGGTCACAGCACTTAACTCTCTAAAGGAGGACCAGTGCTTGTAATCACATAATATGTATGATCTCTCATTCAAGTGGAGCTGGTATTTGGCAAATGCAAATGGATTTCATGACTGTGACAGTTTTGCTCTCTGCGTGCTTGGCGGGATGTACAGTATATATCCGTTATGGAAGACATATGCAGCCTGCAATGCTTAGATTTGAAGAACGATTGACAAAATATTGACTGATTTTACCATAGCATGTGGACTGGCATGCTGCAGTAGATGTTCAATTTGCTTTCACTCTGCAGTCCAGAAATTGAACCCGAGGGGACCGTGCATGTGGAAACTGCAGCTCTTTTCTCTGCTGTCTCTTCCCCTTCTTTAATTAAAAACAACATTTTGTGTTAGATTACAGGGAGACCCATCATGCCATTGAACTGGTCTGCCTGATTAATAAAAGGCAGCTAATTTCAGTGGAGGAAGGCAGCGCTCCAAAATGGCTCCTAATTACAGATTAGGAGTGTGAAAGGCTCCTGCCGCTCCGGCCTCAATCCTCCACCCAACCCGCAACCCCTCCCGAGCTGGGGGTGCATGTGCTGGCCCACCAGCGCATTAACGCCGCTCCCAGGAGTGGCTAATTCCAGCCAGCCCGTCGGCACAATCAGTGGCAGATGTCAGGAATCGAAGATGATGAATTATGAATATCCCGGAGATGTGGATGGGATACCAGCGTTAGGGGAAAAAGATTTCCTTTTTTTCTGTGCCATTTTGGGCAGCCAAATAAGCAGACAGATTCAGGAGGAGTGTGAAGCGGTTGGAGTGATTGATTTCTATTCGTCATTATAAATAGAGTCCGACTGAAATTGGATGTTTTAGTGAAGTCGTCAAGGACTTTATGAGTTGGAGGGGCTGTCTGGCAGTGTAGGGACTGTGCCTGACTGTGATAGCAGTAATGACTTCCTCTTCTCCCTCCCCTGAGTGGTCAACTCAAGGGCTCAGGCAGCTGGGAATGATGTCCCGGAGAGAGCAACATGAACCTCTCAGTGCAGAGCATTTGCATGGTCACATGATTAGAGCTGAAACGGAGGAGGTGTGGTGAGGGTCGGGCTGGGGGTGGAAGGTGGTGACAGTAACAGCTGCAGAGAAGAAGACAGGAAATGGAGAGCGGTTGTTTTTCTTGCCATCGAGCCATATCCACAGAGGCATGATGGGAATCTTTTTGATGAGAAAGAACTGATACCTTAACACCAGTCAGAAGTATTATAAAACTGACCTTGATGTAACTACATTTCACTTTACTTACAGCCTTTTTTCTCCTCATTAGTTTTTATGGAAGAAGGGGTTCAAATGAACTTAATTTCAGTAGATTGTTATCTACCATAAGATCAGATGTGTCTCCTCTGAGCTGGAGGTAGGTGCAGGTGCTTAAACTATGCCTGACCTTTAAACATACCCTTTTCATAAGGATGGAGGAGAAGCAGTGGACACAAGCTGCTCTATCCAGGGACCTTGATACAGGCTGATGGAATCGGATTCCTTGTCAAAACAGATGTCAAACTGATGCTGTGGTCTATTACTGAGCGGCCAGCCGACTGATGAGCTGGCTGCAGATATGTGAACGTACACCTGGACATCTTCGGGGGGTCACAGCCGTGGTGAAGTGGAGGCCTGGGGCAGGCTGCCAGGCCAGACTTCACCTTGCCACCTCCAATGAGCCCACAGTACATTTCCTCAGCCTTCCTGCCATTCATCACCACGCCATGACAGGCAAATTCATCTGTGCAGGAAAGAGGAGCTGATCCTCTATATCTGAGACAGTGATAGACTTGCTGCTCCACAGGACTGCTGCAGGACTGATGAAATTAGGCCAAAACTGCTGTGGGGGTTCACAGGAAATTGGCCTTGCCAATCATACACAGCAACCCAGTGTTGTACCACAAGCCTCAAAATTAACGTCAATCCAGCCTGCATCTGTTCATTTACTCTGCCCTGTTTTCATAATACAAATGTATCTGTCTCTGGTTTTGATTGCCCTCTCACTGCAAAGTTGTTGCTTTCTCTAATGTGATGTAGAGATTACTGCAGCAAATGTTTTGGATCTATAATTCGGGGGACATCGGAGGTAAACAGCAGCCCTATGTCCACAGTAGAGGATCAAGTAGGCCTGCATATTATTTTAGATATCCAACTCTCTGTGCGGCTGTATTGATGTAGTTTCAACCCATTTTCCTGATGAGTGCCTCAGTTCTGACGCCCACACAGCTTCTCATAATCGCAGCGGTCAGCATATAAGTGGGCTCTCCACCAGCAACTCAGCAATATTGAAAAGTGAAAATCTATTCATCAACATGTTTTTCCGTTAACTACATCTGAATGCAGAGTGGAATCCCCAATTGGGTTGAGTCATTACTTTCAGTAAAATAACTCCATTAAATAAAGAGCGAACACAAAGCTGTCCCCCACACGCAGCCCCTGCTTTTCCCCCCGAGCTGCAGTCCCTCCTGCTGTCTCTCAGAGCTCCGGGTTCAGAACCGCTAATACTGTCTGCCAGTTCAGTTCTACATAGATTTGTGAGGGGACCAGGGGTGATCATTTCTTCCCCCTTTTTTTCCCCTCAGGTGACACTCTGAAATATATTTTGTGTGCCCTTTCACTTCAGACGAGCTCAGTGTGGAGGAAGCCCAGAGGAGACTAATGAGAGAGCGCAGGGGTATGGCTCCGTCTGCCTCCATGCCTCATTTTTCTTGATTTCAGCCGCTTCAGTGTCGGCATGGGCTCCTGCTGGTCAGGTGATGGCGGTGCCAGCTGGTGCATCCAGCTCGGACGGACAGCGATTCATTTCCCCCAGCTGGTGATTTATGGCACAGCAAAGCAGAGAGAAGCTGGTGTGCATGGCACCAGGCCGCCTGAGTTAGTGCACTGTCCGGCCCCGTCATGCTTTACCACACAGCGGGCTGGACTGCCTAATTTACGCTGGCAGACAGTCACATATATCACACCCCGTCTGGCCAATGAAGATTGGTGGTGTTTGAAAGGGTCTGTATACACAGTCGATTTTACCCACGTGTTACTCCCTGCCCAGCATTGCACCAAGGAATATTGTTTTTCTTTTCCTCTCCTTCTTTGTCTATTTGATCTTTCATGCTTCATTTCTGCACCTCTTTTTGTTCTCTCCCATCTCCATCTTTCTCTGTCACCCCCTCTCTCAGTGTGTGGATGTAATGTGAAGTGACTGTGTTGGAGGGAGGCCCTCTCTCACTGGACCAGCTCCTGAGGACTGTGCCCTTCTGTTCAGGGGAACTGGGGGAGGTCACAGTAGGTAGCTCCCCCGAGCCATGGCGTATTAATGCCTGGGCTGACCTCAGTGATAAGAAGGAGGCTTCGGGCGCATGTTTGATTCATGAGTCCATCCTTAGTGGGCCCTAGGGGGCTTTTTCCACTGCTGTCCTTTTACTGGCAGGGTGGAGGGTTGCTGCAGGGGAGATCAGTCCTGTCTGTCACAGAGAGGTTGGGGTGTGATAAAGGCACATGGCTGGGAGTGGGCCAGAGCACACAGATCAGCCCCTGTGTCGGACACAAGCATTGACTTAATGGTGGGTGGTGATGCGACAGCCAAGTGTTGAGGGATATTAGAACAGATATCAGCGATGGGGCCTGACATCATGAGCACCCCACCTGCCTGGAGGAGGGTTTGTTCAGGAGTGGGATGAGTAAGTGAGTTGAAGGGCACTTGGCAGCTGCACTTCCTCCAGCTTTTTTTTTATATCCATATTTCACATTTTCTACCATTTCAAAATATTGGATGTGTCTCAGGGCTGGCAAGAAGGAGTTAGATGGCTCAGATGGGGTGGAAGATGGGGTTTGCGGGAGTAAGCCGACACAGTTTCAGTTCCAGCACATATCTCCAAATTACATCCTCTGGAGTTTGGTTAGGGATTACTCCTGTCTAATCCTGACAAATGCTGCAGAGTGAGACACATCTCTGACAACAGAGCAACTACACAGCCTGCGATGACCATGGTGA
This sequence comes from Selene dorsalis, assembly GCA_900303245.1. Taxonomy (NCBI): domain Eukaryota; kingdom Metazoa; phylum Chordata; class Actinopteri; order Carangiformes; family Carangidae; genus Selene; species Selene dorsalis. Next base: position 50,761 of record OMNW01009578.1, read on the forward strand.
TCGGTTTAAATAAGTGCAGTGTACAGGACATACTTTGTATGTATTCATGACATTAAAGCTGTATGTGCTGTGATGACAATTTGACTATCTTATTACTAAAAAAAAAAAAAAAAAAACCTGAATCACAGACCTCAATTTTTTTTTTTTTTAAATCTAGAGCATAATTGGCTAAGGAAATGGTCAGGGAAACATTTAGGTTGTGCAGAATGTGATTATTCAGGCCATGGTTGCATGAATACATAAGAAATGTTTTTCTAAAAGCCCAGATCTGGGTAATTACAGTGCACACACACACAGAGGGAGGCACATCCTTGAACAACAGTGTCTTGCCAGGCACTTCAGAGCTCCTAATGCCAGCTGTTTGAATATGGCTATGTAATACATAATCCTGATTTGTGTTCCTTTCAGTCACCAAAAGATCTGTACATGCCTCAAAGAAACTTGTCAAGGCTTTTCAGTGCACATTGCCTTCTCACAATCAAGTCGATGCTTGTCAACGCTACCGCTATCAAAATAGTCACAGTAGGGAGGGGCAATCCACTTTTCACATATCCCATTGCTGTCACCTCCTTCTGCCCGTCACTAATCTTTAAAAGCTATTTGCAGTTTTAATATAGATCTCAAATCCTGTTTCCCTTTCTCTCTTCCTCTCATACACACACACACACACAGACACACGAACATAAACACACACACACATACACACACACACACACATTGTTCTTCTTTTGTGGTTTGCTGGAGAGCTGGGTTTGGTGGGTAGAGTGAGCCTTCTCATGCCTCCATGCGTTCCCATGGTCTTGCTT
>OMNW01009578.1:51586-77874 GCA_900303245.1 Selene dorsalis
AGAATAAAGAGGTCAGGACTGTTTACCTGCTTCCAGCCAGGCCCTGAAAACACACACACAGACACACACACACACACACACATTGTTCTTCTTTTGTGGTTTGCTGGAGAGCTGGGTTTGGTGGGTAGAGTGAGCCTTCTCATGCCTCCATGCGTTCCCATGGTCTTGCTTTTGTTTTAGCTAAGCTGGTGCCCCCGGATTAAAGGGAAAATAATCCTTCTTTCATTGTTGTTTTTGTTTTGAAAACCTGCTGAAAAGCGATCTGTTGATTTTTCTCTCATCTTTCACAGATTAAGTTTAAATTGAACGATGAAAGGAGAATTTGCTGGTAATGTCTGTTTAGGCTTGTGCGTGCTAAGGCAGAGGTAACGTTGACTTTGTGTTTTTTTCTGGTAATTTCGTTTTAACACGGTTGAGTGGAAGGTGCTCCACAGCATTTTCCAATTTTACATTGTGTAATTCAGATCTGCTATGAGATCCACTGTATGTTTAATTCATCCTATCTCTGATTCATATCCACTTGAATTATTGTCTGGCCCAGCAGCCAAGCTGCCCATTTGTGTCAGATGGCAGACTAATGGTGATATTAATGAAGTCATTGCTTTAGTCAGAAAATCAATAGTCACTCGAAACAGTCAATGCAAGCGAGTGGGTTTGAATGGTGACCTAGTTCCCATGTAATGACAGCTCCTAACCCATTCTGTATTGTTTGATGCTTGCAACATCTGCTACCATACAATCATATTTATGCAACAAAACACAGCAGAAGACAATGCACAGCAGCACAGAGTACACGAGGAGGAATTGGGGCATCTGTAATTTCTTTATTTGCGTGTAGCAACCAACCCTGCTAAGTAAAAATGAATTTTCTGAAGCTTGACACGACTGCTAATACCAATGTTATTCCACATGATTGGCTGTGAAAAACAACTCCAAGAAACATCAACCCAAGTCTCCTTTTGACCACAGAAGGCAGGCACCAAGTGGGGCCAGGAGGTTAACCTGGGTTTGGCATTAAACAGCGTGGCTGTTATTGTTGGGTCTTCGGTGTCTGTAGGAGACGCAGCTTTCATGGCATAGGAGTTTGAGTGAGGCCACGCGGAGGTCAGCAGGCCTCAGTGGTCAACTGAGCAATGAGAAGAAGGTAAAGGGGCCTGAATAGCAACTCTGCTTCCTGCTTACAGAAGCAGCCCTGCGCCTCACTGACATCAGTCAAAACTCATGACTGTGTTATTACTGCGTTCTGTTGTGCGCTCTGAGATGAATAGGCTCTGCATTCAGTCTAACAAAGAGCCTTGGCATGCACACAGGAGCAGGAAGTGGGAATTCTAATACTGCTTTATCATGGGCAGTAAAAGAAGACAATGCAAGCTGTCCCCTCTGAACTAGTTTAGTGAACGCTCACATCCCTATCTTCTGTAGAGAGACACTCCCTGCAAACCATTTCACAGAAAAGATGTTCTCTTTTTTCCCTTTTTTTCCCCAAAGTGGCTTACAATGGCAGGAGTGTACACTATGTGTTTCAACACTGATAGCCCCAGTAGGAGAAAGTCACCATATTTGGGGAGTGTCATGTCCCATATTATCTCTGGAGTTACTAACCACAACATCCACACTACTCCTAACAAGAAAATTGTCTTTTACACTTTCACACAGGTACCAATTACTTCAAGAAATGGTTTTAAATGTGGTCTTTCATTTCATCCATCCTCATAAGCCACTTTCACAGCTAACGAATGACTTGTCATTGTTGTAAAAAAACACAAGTGGTGCTAGTAATAACACTTCTATGACTCTGTGCTGTTCAAGTGTCCTATTAAGCCATGACAGTGAGCCTGCATGGGCATTATGAGGACATTGGATCTGTAGCAGTTGGGTAGAATTCAGCCTTCATTCATTAAAAAACAAAACAAAAAAACACATGTTTCTTTCCCACTGTGAAACGTTAAAACGTCATCGGTGAAAAAGAAGCCTATTATATGTTAGTCGAAGTCTCCAATGTCCAGTGACAATCAAGTGACTTTCCATTTGTATGTGTGCTCACCATCAGCTGATACATACCAGTCACAGCCACTTACCATTCTCACAGGAAATATCCCCTCTTTTGGCAATATGATGGTGGAGAGTGCTCATTGACATGTTACTCTAAAATCCTCCATAGGTGTTCATTTGGGTTGAGATCTGGTGACTACAGGAGGAAAAGCATATAATTCATGTTCATTCCGCGTCCTCCTCCTCACGCCCTGTATGTAAACAACAGCATTTTATTTTCTTTCTTTTTTTTTCTTTTTAACATATCCTCCACTTTTTCAGCCTTTTTTGGTCATGTTTTTCCATTTCTCTTCACAGTCTGTACAACTGAAATCTGTACAACATGAAATGAAAGGTGCACTTTAACTGACGTGTGCCACCCTGTGCATTGCCAGTGGCTCTGTGTTTATATATATATATATTTACTAAGTGGGAGGCCGTGGTTCAGGAGGTAGGGTCGGTTGTCCACTAATCACAGGGTTGGTGGTGCCTCAGCAGACAATGAGATGGTATCTGGAGTGGGGAAATGTGGAGCACATAGTTAGCCTTTTAATAAGGAGTCATCATTAGACTTATTTATGTACAATCCTGTAAAATTTGAGCATTAACAGTGAAAAAATGGATGGGAAACTTAAGTGATAATCTGCCCACAATGTATGTTTTGAGTGTCAAACACTCAGCCCCTGTAGGCTTGAAAAGTGGCAGTAATCTGTGGAGGAGCAAACAAAATTTTTAAAGCCACATTTCAAACCTACTGTAGAGGGGGATCAGTGCTTGCACAGAGTATCACTTTGTAAGTTCTAACACAGGTTCACTTGTAAAGCTCAAGTGTTAGATAATGTTGTGTTTTACCTCTGTACATGTTGATAATGAGAACTAACATAACTGTAGTGACACCAGCACTAACTTGGCTGTAAATCTCAGATGACGGACGTTAAGTATATAGTGACATTAAACTTCCTGTGATGCATTTGCGTTCACAGTTTACTCTACTGACCTATGTCCCCAATTTTCCACTTTGCAAAATCACATGTTTCAACTTGCTATAACTCTTTATGCCACAGAGCAGCCTCATATTACACTTACCCATTACACATGCTTGCATGTATGTGGATGCTGTAGCTGTACTGGTCATACAGGATGAAGTACATTAAACATTGTTGCAGAAGACTGAAATATACAGCGGTTCAAATGTGAAGAGCTTAATAATAATGATTGTTTGTGCACAAAAGGCCATAATCTGTGTCTGTGGGGCCAACTGAGGAACAGTGATGCGAGTCAGCATCTCCTCTGTGGGCTGCAGAGCAGATGCAACTAAAACGCTGTTACCAGAGACAAGCCTGGTCCTCAGGCTAAGCTCAAGTACCCAAATGCCAACCCCCCCATCCCCACCCCCTCACCCCTTCAGCACAACTTCCACATTTTAATCCAATAGTGTGCATAGAGCTCAGGGAAATGATATTTAGGAGACAATGAGTGCCCTGCAGAGAAAAAGGAGGGAGGGGGGATTAGAGTGTGTCTCTGAAGTGGCTTTGACTCCCCTACTGATGGAGAGTAATTAAAGCAGCCTACTGTGTTGTCGATGTAGCTAAAGGGGGATAATAATGAAACATCACAACTCACAGAGTTTGGGCCTGCAGCACCTTTGGCTTAAGAGTGCAGTCACTATGCACACATGCACACTAAAGAGGAACTCCTGTCAAATGTTCAGTTTTGTTACATGAGCTAGGTGTAAAATCTTTGCTCATGTGTAAAAGTAGATAAAGTGGATCTTGTTCCATATTTTTTTTTTAATTTTCCATTTTTGGATCAGGTAATACATCAGAGAAATATACAGACTGGCTGGCCCCTTCAATTACGGCTGAGCTGAGAGGACATCAGTAAAAATGAACTATCACAGTTATCTTAGGTCACTATTTCCTCAAAGGGCAGTTGCACACAAACCTGTGTAACATCTGTGAGTCATCCTCATCACCTGACTCATCTTATCTCCCTTTAAGATAATCTAGCAATCCCTAAATGCCACCGCTTGCATCTTGAAACATGTCACTGGGCTCAACAAAGTCTATTCGATACACATGGAATAAAATGTGACTGACATGTAATGTCCAGGCTTTGAGCTGTGGTGTCGACCAAACACCTGCATTCTCATGACTCCCCTCATCAGTGAATTACATCAGCTATGGGTGCTGCTTTGAATTTTAACTGAAACCCAAAGAAATATTGGAGCCATCAGATACCTGACTTATGAGGTGACCCTGTCAGAATATATTGCTGGGACTGTAATTTGTCTTTTTATCAATGTTAATGCATTAAGTCCATCTGGGTGCCATCATGTGTTACCCAGATGTTCATTTTGTGCTGTTTTTAAAAGCCAGACTGTACTCAAACATTGCAGTTTAGTTTGGTTTGCATGTGGTTCAATAGTGGAAAGGGGGTTGCAGGTGAGAGACAATGGGATGTTTCACCTAGTCTATTTCTGTCAAGAGCAACAGTTGCCTTCTCATCATGAGTGGTTTGGTTTGGAAACAGTTCAGAGCGTATTAAGGCAGAGATCACAGCTAGAAAGAAACAGCTGGGATAGAGCTCACTCTGTCCAAACACATGTTGATAATGGATCATTTTCATTCTAACTCCCATGTGTTTGCACAAGTTAGGGGGTATAGAGCAACAGTGGGGAAAGTCAGCAGATGTTAAATTAAGCATGGAAAGAATACATAATGAGCTATTAAGGCAGGAAAACATGTCCTAAATACAGTGGTATTTTGCACACAGATCCCAAATGGTCAAAAACTGTATCTCAAAGCCTTGCCCCCTGCAGCGCTCCTGGCAGGGAAGAGGACATGAGGAAGATAGATTTTGAGGAGGGCAATTGTGGTGCTCTTTGAATTTTGGATTTGAGCATTTAGGTCAAACTTTACCACGGGTCTTGCAACCATCTGCTCCTGGGATGCAAGCCAAGGCCATGGGGCATGGGTTCTGGTAGCAAGGAGCACCATCTCAGGCTTTATAAAGAGGCCTTATAGAGCTCAGCATATCCCTGCGATGTGCCCTCTCCCAACCCTGTGTTTCAGGTGTTTTCCCTTTTTAGTTGCATCCTCCAGGGAGCCAGCTTTAAAATGGATGATTGCCTGCAACCGTTGCATTAAAAGCATTAATCCCGCTCTTATCAAGCAGGGAATGATGAATTAGGAGCGTCAGCTCTGGGCTCACCTTTGTTGTCATTTGAACAGAATCAAAGCTTTAAATCACAGGGCTGCACCTGGTAATAGGAGGGGGGGATGGCGTTCTAATACTGTGTGTGACAGAGCCGCACTGCTTCCAGCTGATTTAATAACTCCAGAAGGAGGGGGTGGTGCTGGGCTAAATGAAAATTTGAGCAAGGTTTTAAAATATATGAGTGCAGAATGAAATGGCAGTTGCCCTCATTTCTCTTTGGTTAACGCTCCTTTTCTTTTCTGTGTGTTACAGACCAGCTGAGTCTAAGCTGTCATTCAGTCATTGTCAGGCCGGTTTCAATATGGTCTGAAACACTGCAGCACTGCGTGTGCAAAGTGTATGATACTTGCTTTATTTTTTCACTTGCCTGGGGCCAGTGGGAGTCCAAGTCCTTTTTTTTAATGATCAGACTTACTTGTTGATGTTTTTGACAAGTTTCCACAGGGAGGGCATTATTATAATCAAGGTTGATTTGTTTAGAGGTAGAGAATGTGTCATTAGGAGCAGGGAACATGCTCTGCAGGGCTAGGACGTTCACTCCCAATAGTGCCAAGCTGCTGCTGCTGCTCTATTTGTAAGTTGTAACAATAGCAGATCATACTGCTCCTATAACACAGACTGATCTGATATAAAATTTCCATGTGGTGTAAATTCTTCTGACTGCATGCTGAATGGTAGTTTAATTTAATCCTTTGCCGTCTTTTTACATCATTTTGATATTGAGGTGGAGAGCAGCATTTGAACATGACAAAACAAATCAGCCCTGGCTTTTTATGTGTACATGTTTGCGTATTTAAATGAAACTGAATTGTTTATGAGCAGCATTTAAGCTGCTAACCTCTCTTCTTGTTTATGGAGCGCTGCCGTCTATTTATGATAAACACAGGAATGGAATTAAGCAACTGTTTTAATGAGAAAAGACATTGTAACTCTATTATTAAAATAATTTTACCATGTTCATTTCTGTAAATTCCCACATCAAAGCAGCTCATTACATTTTGTTAATTAGACCTAGAATAATTGAACCTTACTTCAAAATGCAGGAAAATGAGAGTAGATTTCTGTGGCTCATTGAAATGTGGATTGAACTTCACTAGCCTAGTTTTCTGCAACATCTGAGGCAGCTAAAGGTGATTTTCCTCTTTCTAAATTATATTAATATTCCCCTGTCTCCACGTTCTGTACTCTTCCTATTTTTCCTCTTTCCTCTGTCTCTGTCATTTCTTTTCTGAACACCCACAAGGTCTGTAAAGCACTCAGCCAGCTCAATCCATACCCTTCAAGTAGCATGGAGACCACTCTCCTTTGAGTCTGTAAATACTGCAGAGAAATATGTGAAAAGACAGTTATGTTGCAACGAATATTAATGGCTCTTTGAGTGCTTGCTCCCTGGTAAACAGAAGGATTGAGTTGACATGTAGCCAAAGACATAATTTAAATCTGGGGAGGTCACAGGAAACATTAGCAAATTATCTACCCAGTGCCTTCCAAGATCTCTCTGCAGATAATGGAAAAGCCAATCTATTTGGCTGATCGGTATCTTATCGGAATAGGCTGAGAAAAGCTCACAGTAATTTCACTTGATATGATAGAAGATTTCCCTTCACTTTGAGATTAGGTTTGCCTCAGGGGTCTGTGCAATAATTGTAAGCTTCTAACAAGGTGAAACATTTGTGGAATTCACAACTATATTTTTTTTAATGAAACTCTATGTTAGATGTGCATGTCAGGGTAAATGTGCATGCTTAGTTGGTTTGTAGTGATACTAGTCAAGGATAAAGGAGGGTGATTATTATTAGTATGTTTTACTCACTGTAATACAGGGGTGGACAGTGACAAGGTACCTTTACTTGATTATTGTACTTTTGTACAAATTCAATAGGCAATATGCTGTTTTTCCTCTTTGTGACACTAAATGAGGGTCGACAAAGTCAGAAGGTTTTAATCCTTTGGGAACCATGAATGTAGACCTAACTTGGACCAAAGTGTTATGGCAGAAAAAACAACGTAGACACACTGCTATAGCATGGCTAAATATTTAAAAATCCAAACCAGATGAGAAGAAAGGCAGCTGGATGAATTGATGGATGGATAGAAGCAGTAATAGCTGGGTGCCACAATGAATCATTGATTTGATGATATGCTTAGCATGGCCAAAATGGCATAGAAATCTGTCTAAATTATATTTTATTACCATTAAGGGGTCATTCATGGTGATTAATGTTTGCACTTGGAGGTGGTAAGGCAGTTGTCTGTGACCTTAAAGATGCAGAGATAAGCCATCAGTGAACTTGAAGCCATCTGTTGCACATCTGCAAACTGAAGATCCATTCACTTCCAGAGGAGGAGCAGGGTGGAGGGGGAGACAGTGAGGCTGAGACAGACAGAGGGGAATCTTACCTTAATCTTCTGTCTATCCAGTCAGATTCCATCAGACTGGTTTCTGCCCCAGAGTACTCTGCCCTCTAAGGTTTTGTTTTAGTTAAGCCCAGCTGAGCTACCTTCAGAAACGATGGTCTGTCTTGACGGGAATGAGCTCTGACAGCTGTGGCTATAAAGTGGAAACCGATCCGTGGCCCTGTGTATGGCCTCTGGAATTCCACAGCTCTCTGGGGCCAAATCAGCTGTCCTTTACACCAATCGATCCAAGGCCATTGATTCCTCCCCCGATTTAATTTTCTTTCTGGTGTCTGATTAGTAATGATTTACAGAGCCCTTTGTTCTCCATTCTAAACCTTGAAACAATAATTCTGATGAGATATCTGTTTTTCGCCTGTGCCTCCCTGTGTATGAACCTTAAAAATACATAGGTTATGACCCCATGGACCTGAGAGGAGCTTGTCCTGCCCTCTGGCCATCAGTGAGAATTGGAGGAGCTTGTTTTCACCTCCCCACAGTAAATCTAGTGGCAGAGGTCATCGACTCAAAAGACACTTTCACGAAGAAGAGCAGACAGATTTCTGCTGTTTGCTCTCTAAACTATTGACAAATTGCACATGAATTTGTGGAAACTGATTATATTTTTCTGTAATTACTGAATACTGAAGATAAAACACTCTTTGATATATCTTGCAAAAAGTATTAATATTAATAGGCTGTTAAAATGGTGCCTTAATGTTGTTGTATGATTGACTCTGCTGTTGTACTGCATTGAAGTGAAAGGTGATGTCAAGCAAAAGGCCAAATAGGTGTTTCATAGATTAAACAGAAGTCTAGATTTATAGATATGGTATCATTTGAATTTTATGTGTGCACATGTCAAGCATTTTCAGACTTAGGAACCTATAAACTGCATGTACTGGAAACGCACCTGCACACCCCTCATCTTATATATTGCATTTATGTGGGTATGTAGGTAACCACTTTTTGCAAAGAAGTATGTAGTCCAAATTTCTCTCAGTCTAAACTAACCATTTCCCCTTTACATATGTGAGAAGTATTTTGCTTTACATTTTTAAAAGCATTAACAAAAGTATGTGCACATAATGTCTGCAATGTCATTTTTGAAAAATGCAGGAACTGTGAGTATCAAGAGTAAAAATACAAAAATAGCCTACATTAGTTAGATACCAGCCCTGCATGCCATGCTCTCCACTCATTGTAACCTCCTCCCACCATGCAGTGCAGAGAGCTCTGAGGTCACAGCTGCAGTGTGTGGGGGATGTCAGGGCAGGCCGAGTGGAAACCTGGGCCTGAGAGGAGAGGTTTTGTTGAAGGGAAGATTTAGAGAGAAACACTCCTGCTGTCAGGATGGAGGGCAGGAAGTGAAACTTGTACCGTATAGGAGCCTCATAGGCAGAGGCCTGTGGGTAAATTGAGCATCACAGCTGGAGAACCCCACCCTCCCCTACTGTGACCCAGTGACTCCTGCTGCAGGTTTCTGTGGTGTTTACAACCCAGTGATAAACCATGAAAACAACTTGCATGAGCAACAAAGAACTGACATGAAAACTGTGAGGCAAAAGTGCTGTAACCCAGGGTGGCTGACAATGCAGGGACATTTTTTTGTAAAAACATACTTTACAATGCTAATAAATATATTAATGCACTTATTGAGCTCTGGTATTCTAAAATTGTAAGAGATTACTAGACCCACTTAAAGACATTTTGTGGCATATCATATCTGTTATTACCTATGGACTTTACATGGCAGGAAACAACAGAACAGAATGTCCATCCATGCAACATCGCAAATTCTCAGTTGTACACCGTTCCCCATAAAGTTGGAATAATTTGGTTTTCAGACACAGTCCTGTCTTTATTCCTATTAAAAAGGCTAATTTTAGTTTAATTTTCACAGTGATGTGTTTGGAAGAGACTGATCAATGAAGTTTTGAGAAGATATACAATTTGTCAAGAATAAATCACATTGTCACAGTCCCTTCATGAGATGAGGGAAAAATATATTTTATTCCAACATCATAGCTCACATATATAGAATAATACACTTAACAAATGTAAACACTGACGTGAACTGAGCACAAAATAATGATTAAAAAAAAAAGAAATATATATGTATATAAACACACACACACATATATATGTATATGTATGTATATAGTAATAATATACATATATATGTATATAGTAATAATAACATCACCGAAACAGTGTATAAAACAGAGCTGCAGCACTTGCTAACTACCATATGTGAGAGTCTGATTTCCATGCAGGGTGCTCCTGATGTGAAATAAAGCAAAGACACGTAACCTCTGGTGTGTAAATGCGAATGTTTGCCCCAAGTCATTTGCCTGCCAACAGATACGAAGACTCGGGGGAAATGAGGTGTGACACACAGGCCCACACACGCCAGGCTGTGGCAGTTGTTGCTTTGATGATCTAGTGAGCTTATGGATCTCCAGGTGAAACGCAACTCCTTGTCCCAGACGTTGACTGTAAATATGGCACTGTTGTCTACACCACACAGGTAGGGGTTTGACTTTCCCTTCACGCCCTTTCATGTTATTTCACCTCAAGTGTTATTCGCAGTCTTCCCCGAGAACTTTCCTTATTTGTTGCATCACAAAGCAACAGCAACAGTAGATTATTATCCTTTGTTTTGTGTGTTCTGGACTGTCTGCGTGGAACAATGGGTGGAGATCGTCTCTGATTATTTTGGAGGCGCTGATAATTGATTATGGTGTTTGAGCTTTGTCTGCAACGGCCCAGTAGATTACAAGCTCTGTTGGGCAACCAGCTTCATGATAACCCTACACCTGGCCTGATGGTGAGATAGAAACAAAAGGAGCGCTGATCAGCTCAAGATACCCCAGCAAAAAGTCATCTAAAGCACAACAGTCAAACAGTTGGCAAAAACAAACTTCTTGGAGATGAAAGCAGTCTGTGTGCATGCATTCCCAAAAAATCAAAGACCACCTATGTCTCTTGGTATGTAAGATAGTATGAGGTGACATTGGTAATAAAACCAATTTGTTTTCAATCAGAGAGAACATCTTGTGCTGAGATTCCTCTGTGTTTTCAGAAACAGGCCTTGATTATTGTTCTGCCCTTGCCTTCAAAGTAAGCTTCAATAACCCTGCCACACTCGCAGGTGTCAAAAGTACAAGGCCCCCGAATACACACTGTCACATTCTCTCTTTCTGTCAAATTATTTCTTTCTGTCTTTGCACTTTGTTTGCCATCAAAAACATCAAGCAGAGGCCTGTGAGTTGTTTTCAGCCTTCTGTTTGTGTTTGTATGTCACTGTGTGAGTGCGTGCATTTCATGTGCACAGTGGCAGTGCACTTAAACACAAAGTAAAGCTGATGATGGCTTGTGATGGCCTGATTGATTTCTGTCACAAATAAAGCAAGCCAAGGCTGCACTGAGACAGCAGGTGGAGATTTCTGTTAATGGCAGAGCAGCTCAGCGCGAGACTCCTCTGAGACACCCAGAGTGAGGGAGGTACTCTTAAGGTCAGCATCTAAGTGTGTGCATGTTAAGCACACACAGAGTTTCTAAAGCTAACCGAGTAGTTTGACACAGATGTGCGTCTTTATCCACATCCATTGAACACACCATTGCTAATTCACTATTTGTTAAAACCCTCCCCTGAGCAGTCTTGGCTTAAAGGGGCTCCTGAAAGAGAGGCACACAAATAGACTGGAGGGTCTTTTTCTAACCTTTCCAGAACTAAAATTACAAGAGCGTAAGTGTACAGTAAGTGCAGAATTGAACAGTGTGTTTGTGTGCTGTATAACCTAAGCAACTAATGTGTGCATGTCCAGGTTTACAACCTGTTTAAAAAAAGAAGAAGAATCAAGTCTCTCTCTTTTTTTTTTAAATTTTGCAAACATAGGCTACTGGTTAATTCTCACTCTAAAAGCCTTTGGTCTTGCCACATAATTTCAATTACAGTCAGTATAGATTAGTTAAATTTAACCTTGTAGCCTAAATAAGCCAAGCAACTAAACAGAGTAAAATGGTAGGATGAAATGTAAAATATTGATCTTTTTATTATCATACTGATTATATTAGCAGGCCAGCAGACTCCAAACTACAGCACAGGGTCAGTCTGCCTCTTCATTTCCATCTGTTCTACATAAACTGGTGAGCTTTTGCTCTTTTGGCATTAAATCCTGTATTTAGGCATCAAGTTCATAATCAAAATCAGCCAGAAACATTTCACATTTGTCCAGCAACAGTGTTTCTGGACAGCTCACAAACTTTTAGCTTTATCTTAATAAGCTATCTGGGCCTACAGCTGACACAAGCCGCTGACAGTTTATATTTCAGCCAGTCAACAAAATTGCACCATGTCTTTTATAGTAGTTGCACTTTATAGCCAAACTGTTCTTAGCCTTTGTGTAAATATGTTCTTCCATTAAAAAAATTAGTAAGTTGTAAATTATAAATTGTGGGTAGCCAGTTCTGCCACTGTTGCCACTGTAGCCGGCATTTATGACTGAAAGCTTGACAGTTGTAGCTATAGTAATCAGGGTGGGGGCTTAGTGAGTGATCAGTTGTCTGTAAGAGGAACCTTTCATGTCCTGTCTGGATGCTTCCTGCCTCTGCCCACACTCTTCTCCTCCTTTCCCCCCTTTTCCTCTCCTCTGCTGTGGCTGTGGTGACAGTGGTCGGGTGTCCTCTCACCTGTCCTCCCCGGAGGGTCCTCTTCCTTATTCACTTCCCCCTTATCTGCCACATCAAAGGATTTCATTACGAGCTCTGACACCAGCCCCACCCTGAGCCAACCTGTTCCTATCATCACATTTAAATAGCATCACATTGTGTTCATAATAGGTAATGTCATGCACTGTGGTCTCAGATGTCTCGCAGATCCCCTTTTATCTTTCCTTTCCTTTCCTTCCTTTCCTTTCCTTTCCTTTCCTTTCCTTTCCTTTCCTTTCCTCCCCTTTCCTCTCTACTTCTCTCTCCCTATATGAACCCCACATGCCCGACAGACGCCCCTCTATAAAATTCTCTTTTATTTATAGCTTGTTTGCTTTTTATAAGGCAGCTGTGTAGACCAAAGTCGCTCGTCTTGTTTGATGTGCACATCTCTCATCTGTGATTACGAAGTGAATCTTAAAAAAAAGGACAGGCTGTTAAATGAAACGACTGGAGTGGAGCCTCCTTAGTGAAGATTATTCTGTACCCGTTTTATTTGCCTGCTCTCCATCGACAGCACATAACTTGTGCCTTAGATGCTTTTTGAAGACAGAGGGGCCTAGTTTGACATTCCCACCTGGAAACTTCTCTATTCTACACCCTACCTGGTACCTCCCAGTGTGGCAGCCAAGGCCATAATTAACATGAGTGGGGTCCCACTCTTGCTGCTCGCTGCCCTCATTTACTCACTTAATTTATTTACTAAACAGAGCAGTGCCGCTCATGTTCCCGGTAACACTCTACACACTGTCAGGCCTGTTAAAGAACAGAGCAGTGCTTTCCTTGTGTGTCGTAAATAATCTCCACGGCAGACTTTTCTGGGGCCACTGAGCTCAGCCAGAGATGAATCAGATTGTAATAGCGGATGGGGAGCTTTCGTGAGCTGCATTTATCATGACCAATGTGAAGACAATAGAATCCGACAGGAATGATGGATCTTTAACTTTGTCTCCTCTTTGTGCTCACTAGTTTGACAGATATCATTCATTCCCCGCCTACAGGCAGCCAATTAAATTGGTATACAGTCTAGCCTACTCACTGACCCTGCTACAGTATATGCAGGTGTGTATGTGAGTGTGTGTATCTAGCATATTGGTGGGGAAGAGGGCACATGCAGAGTTTAGGTAGAGAAAGCACAAATGCAAGGACAACTTCTCCATCTCTTCCAGACATTTATCTGACACTTGAGAGTAATAGATGAAGGTTGCAGCATTTTTTGGAAGGGGATGCTAGAGTTTTATTTCACAGGATGTTTTGTTTTTCCCGTGGAGGATTTATTTTGGCAGGGCTGTTACTCAGAAGTGCTGCTCTTTCCTCCCTGCTCTCTTCCTCTCTATCTATCTCTGTCCTCTCTTCATCTCCATCCTTTATTTCTCTCCGAGGCGCTGTCTCTTTGTTACAGCCTCCCCTTCATTTGATAAACTTTTCAGATTTTGTATAACAAAGCACACAAGAAACAGCAGCCATGAGGAGGAAAAAAAAGGACAATCACACTGTCAAGGTGCTTTGAAGAGCAGAGCACTGCAGCAGCAGATTAATGTCCTCATAAAGCGAGGAAGCTGATTTTGATGGAGGACTTTATAGATTTTGTAGGTGGACCACCTCCTTTGGGTGATATTTCTTTTCTCTTTTGTTCTACATACTTTGAGGTAAGAGAGAAAGAGTGGAGAGATTTAATAGTCAATGCAAGCGCAGGGGTTGATGGTGACAGTAACAATAACCAGATCAGCTACACAGTCAGTCATGTATATGAAAATCTCCACCTTGTGGAAAAATGGCATACAGTTTCAATGATTATTACCTCTCAGAAACAATATACACAGTATGCATCACCTTTAGCCTTGCCCTACCTAACACACACAGGCAGTTTTCAGACAGCTGAACACAGCCACTGATATTGCACCATTAAGAGGCAATTGTTCAAGAATGACTGGCCTCTTACAAACAATGAATCAGTAGTTACTAAGGAAATGGAGTCAAAAAAAAGAAAACAGCAGTGGCTATTGACGTGAGCAGGTAATGAAATGATAATACCTCACAGATGGAACGGTTGTCAAGGAGTCATTGACCTTGATTCCTCCCAGAGTTCTTTTCTGTTCCTTCTGCACATGGTTGATAAGAGCAAACAAGAAATGCACGAGATCAAAACATAAACACGTCTTATTACACACATTGACGTGTAACACAAATTTGCAATATTTCTTTTTTTTTTCTCCATACAGTGCGATATGTATCTGTGTTTGACGATAAACAAAAGTGAGGATATATACTCTAGTGGTGAGTCAAGTCTACTGGAGTGATAACTCAGATGGTGTTTGCTTTTTATAAAATCAAAATCAAACAGCAGCCCTTCCTGAACGTTGACTATATGTGATTGCATATTTGTCTGAGGACAAATGGAGAGTCTGTGGAATACAAAAGCCTTATGCTATATATCTTCCCCTTTTTGTTGAGACCTTTTGATGAAATTCAATTTGATGGTCCAAACAGCAGTAAAAAGAGAGATTTGATGGAGGAGAGTTGAGCCCGAGCCACACAAACCAGGGTAAGGAGACCTCCCTCTGGGCCTGGCAGCCCAATCCGGTTTATTGATTTTCTGTCCTCTCCTTCAATATCTGGAATGCGCCATACCCAATAGATTATGACAAACGTGCCCGCTAGAGACCACCGATCCTCTAATTGAACTTGATGGAGTACAGCTGAGGATCAAAGGTTGGGAAAATTCAGTGACATAGCAGGTTTCTCTACTCCTCCCAAAGACACTACCTCAAAGTCTATAAAGGAGACCCATGTCTCGAGGAAAAAGGTGTCTTCCTTCCATCTAACCATCTCTCCTCTCTTGTCTTCTCCATGGCCATGGATAGCTAGACTTTCACCGCACCAGTGAGCACAATGGAGTCAGTGCTTTACAATAACAACCTCCTGCCAAAAGCACAAAAAAACAAGGCAGGAGAAAAGCTCAGTGCTCTATTTTGATGAAAGTAACAAGCACAGCTTGTTGTAAATAGGCTCTCTGAAGCCTGAGGCAGCTTTTCTCCCCAGGGGACGTGCTTTCTGCATCTCTCCCAGGGTTGCTGTCGCCAAAAGGTTCTCTGTAAGGGAAAAAGGAGGCACAAACAAGAAGTTGCTTCAGCTCTTCTGGCAAGAGGAAATCATCCCTCGGTGGGGTACACTATCTGGGATTTACCATCCATTCAGATTAGGAATAAGATGTTTGGGTTACAATACACAATTGTGTACGGACCTTTTTGTTAGCTGTGTTGGTAGGATTACAGTCCAGGTGCACACAGAGGCACATTGTTAGCTGAGTGTGTCGAGGTGTTGAGCTACTGAGGAAAGAGGTAGCGCCCTGTCTGTCTGTGAGCTCTTCCTCCTGATCCCTGATAACTCGGATGTGTGCTTATTCAAATGAGTTCTGCTTCGGGCACCCTCTTGCAAATCAGGTGCCATCCGCACTGGCATTGTCACACAAATTAGAAACGGATGTTTTGGGCAGAGCAGAGGTGCAGGAGTCTGTGGACATAGTTAGCCCTGGTTTCTTTGACATGCACATGTCTTTCTCCACACCTCCACAGGAAGCTCAACCACAAGACCAAATCTCCCTCACCCTTTTCTCCCCTAAGGAGGGAAAAGGAACGTAAAAGATGATTGTCTCCAACCTGCCACCCACATTTGAGAGAGTAGTTTTTTCTTTTAATAAATCTCCTCAAACCTCTCTTCAGTTACCTTTCTCCCCAATGCCTATAAGCCCCTCTGATCCTTTCCAATAATAATGGCATTGCCAGCCAATCTCTCTGAAAATGGGTTCAGCGCATACCTAATCCCATTTAATTACTTAGACACACAGGGCTCAGGACACACTCCTCAGGCAGCGCACCCCCCCTCTGTAAGCATGCCCTGTTTGCACCCCATCCACCTCTTCTCATGAATTATGGATCCCTGGCTGCAAGGCGAGGGGTGATCATTCCGCCTGCTCTGTCATAAGGCTCAGGGAGAGCCTTAGCACAGTGTAAATATGGTGCCTGTCTGGGGTTGAGGTGCCCTATTGTGCTTGGTATTAAAAGCTCACCACTCTCCCTCTCAGTCCCTCCACCGCTGCAGTGCTCACAGCAGGGGGGCAGGGGTAATCGCACAGGCCTTCCAGCACTCTGCTCAACTGCAGCCGGGCTCACGCTGACCAGCATTATGGCTGACAGTCATCATACCTGAGAGGAAGGGAGAAATGAAAAGGAGATGGAAGCTGAAAACTATAGAAATGGGCTGAATCAGCTCAGTTTTACTGCTGATTTGTCAGCACAAATGCCAGTTTACACAGTGAGAAAACATCAACAGTTTCAGTGCGATCAGATGTCAAAGTCCCCCCGACCCCTTTGCTCCGGGTGATGTAATGGTGATATGACTTGAACAGACAGTCACTGAATGATGAGGCAGTGGCTATTTGCAGTTTTAATAGGGGTATCTGTGTGCTTTCTGAACACTCTGAGTTGCCGCTGTTGATTCCACTTGCTGCCACAGCTTCAGCAGCCGAGTAGAGCACTGGAGCAGACTGGATAAATCATGCTGTCCGCTCCTTATGTGCTCTGCTGACAGGATCAGGTCTCTCCTTTCCAGCTGCTATCAGATGCTTCAACTGCACACACTTGTGGGCATGATATACCATTTTCCTGTGTCACTACCTGGCTTGAAACATGATGACATGTTCATTGAGAACAGTCCACAACTACCTCTGCCACGGTTATATACAGTCACAGAAATGGCTAAATAAAGAACAAGATGGCTACCTAAGGACTCTGTAATTGGCAATGTCACAGTTCTCCTCTTGCAACATAGTAAAAGAAAAGGAAGATGATGTCTTTGTCAGGTCTGAGATGGTTCGATGCTGTCTGTCAGGGCCCTGAGCACATTTCCCTGAGCTTGATACAGACAGGGCTTGTCTCACTGCCCTCAGCAGCAGACAGACGTCTCATCTTTATCTCTCCAGATTTCTACCTAATCTGTTTCTCTCCCCTTGGCCTCTCTTCATGAATCTGTCATAAATCATTTTTGGATTCTGGCCCCGTTTGCACAGACGGTTTCATAAAGGGAGAGGAATGGGCATCAGATATCCAGACTAAATAGCGATCAAATTACACGGGATATGAAATGCTGTAGTTTGGAATCCATTATACTACTCAATAAGAGTCTTCCCACTGTAATATGTCAGCTCTGGCCCTGAAGGGACAAAAGCACAGATGGTACTGTATATGTGCAATATGCATATGACTGAACAATCTAATAACTATGGTTGACAGCTGAGTGAACAACATACGAGCTGAGCGCGCACAACTTTTTCAAAATACAAGTCTGCCTCGGCTTTCGTCTTATTGTATATACACCAAAATTTGCCTTATTGCAGCTATATCATACAAAGAAGCTCAAAAACACAATAAAGCGGTTAGGGACCTTGAAAATGAGTTTCCAACCGCCCACAGCAGTCGCTCTTATCCACAGAGAGGGTTCATCTCATGCTTAGCCTTCTTTACTGGTTGCATTGATTCTGCAGGTTAATTGCAATGTTTTTGGGGTTTTTTCATTTTGTGGTTCACATGAAAACAACTAATTACAATGAAAAACAAACTAAAGTGATGATCGCACTAAATGGACTGGACCTACTATCTGCCTCCGTCTGTTAAAACCACTGTCTTTTTTTTTTTTTTAAAGGGCTCTTCATTTTGACAAGTATCATTGAAAATTCAGTCGCCATGGCAACCACAGACTCATTACATTTAATCCACTAATTGGTAACTGGCTCCACAATTGGCTGTAATTGCTTTGGGGAAACAGTTAACCCCTTGGTTGGTATGCAGAGCAAGGCTACTTCTGCCGACGTCGGACAAAGGCCAGAAATGAATGATGGTGCAGTGGAAACCTTGTTCACCAAATTCACCCCCTCTGCCCCATTCCCCTCTCTCTCTCTTTCTCTCTCTCTCTCTCTCTCACACACACACACTCACTCACTCACTCACAGAGACACACACTTAGACAAAAAAAAATCTGTGCACATTCTGTCCTCATCATCCAACCATTGCTAAATCTCCCAGTGCAATATTAATTAATGGGAATGGTTGCCATGGTGATTGATCACCATATTCTCTGTCAGCAGTATTTAGTCAAATAGGCCCTAACGTTTGTTTGTTAATGGAGCAGTAAACAATACTGCTTGAAGTCTTTTATTACCTCCTCAGCAGCTCTGCTAGCACCTGGGCTATTCAACTGCACACTGTACACCCAACATCAAATAAAACAGAGGATATCTACTCCCTCTCATAAATAGCATTTCTTTTGGCTCTGTTAGTGAAAATGGCTGACATCGACCTAACATGGCGATAGATATCATGATATGTCTGACAAAATTAAAGCCATTACAGACTGCAAAAATCCCTGCCACATGTAATGATTTTAGCTACATTATCAGGGTGCACTCTGGCCAGTGATATTAGTATTTATTTAGGTGACGTCTAGGCTAGGTTAGGAAATGTAGTCATTAAACTGAGTCACACAAATGACTCTGATGATGAAACATACAAGAAGACCAATAGGAAAAGTGCTTTTACGCTTATGTGCTTATATGTGTGTGTGTGTGTGTGTGTCTGTGTCTGTGTGTGTTCACATGTCGGCGTTAGAGTATGTTTTAGTGTGTGTGTGTGTATGTGTATGAGTCAGGGCACTGAACAAACCCAAACCCCTTTGAAGAGTGAAAGGCTCAAAGGATGGAGAGGCAATCCGAGAACTTCACAGGCACAGAGGGGAAATTGCCTTGAACCTTGAGGTGTATGAAAGTGCAATTTGTGTCCCATCTGTTCTGCTTCCCTTCCATTAGGAGGAAGGGTGCTCTAAGGCCACCGAGGAGAAAATGCCCCTGTGAGGGTCTCTTGGTACACAGAGGCTCTCCTAGATTTAATTTGCCAGACTAGTCATTCACTTTTCCTCTGTGTATTATCAGAGCTCTGAGTGTTATTACTTCAGTTCTCTTTGTAATCTTTTCTTTCTTTTTTTTCTTTTTTTTTTTTTATAAATGAAAGAACAATGTATTTTAGCTTTGGAAAAATTAAAATGTACCCGACAAAACTAGCTCTTGGATTCATACAACTCTGTGAACCAATAAGCAATTTCATCTGTAATATTTCCACGCCATATTGACCATCTTTCCAGACAAAATGGGAACATTGGAGAGGAGAGAATGAAAATAAAAGCGAGACAACCCTGCAGCTCTATTGAGAGAGGAGTCTCTCCACCTTCACTGAATCCTGTCTACTGTCATACCACTCTGCAAAGTGGATGGATCGACTTCCTTAACTTTTTGCCCTTTCTTCAGAGGGATTTGCATGACAGAAGCCAGGAGAGAAGTTTGTTGCCCGGGCAACGGATTGCCTCCATTTGCAGTTAGAGCAGAGGTGTTACTAGAGGAGTTGGAAACCATGGCATCAGAGATTAGATGGGCCCAAAGGATACGTGTTTGTCAGAGCTAAGGTAGTAGAGTGTATTACTGGCACCAGAAAGAGCCACTATCATCGATTCAGATTTGAAATATAGCTTTGGAGGGGAGAGTCTTTGAAGTATCACTGGTGCATTAGGTCAACTGTGGACCATTTTATCCTGAAGGGATCAGCACAGAGATTTACATGTGAATAGATACAGTATGTTGACACCTTTTAGTTGAAATGGTTCAAATCGGTGAATTAAGTAGATTATCCATGCCAAATCTGTGACAGGAAAGTTTAAAGTTATATCATTAAGTTCCAAGTACTCCAAATGATGGATAACTATTAGTCTTACAAAATAAATACATGAATGAACAGACACAGGAATGATTGTTGTGTGAATTGCATGTATAATGGACAGCTGCAGACTTGGTGTTTACTACAAGGTCAGATCTTGCATTTGAATTCCTGTTCCCTAATGGACTGGACTTGCCATAATTGTGTCCTTGTAATTGTACACATTTTTTCCATTTAATTTGAGTCTATTTCACCTTTTCCAGAGAAACGACAGCAAGAGGTGGAGCTGTATTTATTGATTAGCATGTACTGTGTGTTTGTCAAGAAAATAAGGGCAAGAGTCTCAGTTTCTGAGTCTCCTTGTATTTATGTCTAATAGTGACATGTATGCCCATTTTCTCTGTGAAAAATTGGAAAGTGTGCCTTTACCTACCACAAGCCCATACTGTTATTGTGTCTTTATTGAGAGACCATAAACTCCTGTTTTTTTTTTTGTTTTTTTTTTTTACAGTCATGTATGTTATAGTCATTTAAATTAGGTGTGGTCTCTTTAGAGGAACGCATTTAAAAGGAGTAAGGTCATGGGTGTAGACACCTCAACCCCTTCCCTGCTGTTATTAGCAAATCCTAATGGCACCTTTCAGTGAAACGCTCGTCTCGACAAATTGATTTCAATGTGTGAAACAGAGAGTTGTCCCCAGAGACAACAGCTCCTAAAACCCTCTTCACACATATATGCTGCTAATTCAGAGGAAAGGACAGAAAATGAATGTGAAATAGAAATGGGGATGCATTGCGAGAGAATATTAACCGTCAAAGGGGTGAGGTGGGCGCGTGCAGTCAGCGATTAGAGCCACAGTTTATGTAGAGGAGAGTGCACACAGTCCCTATTGCCAACTGTGAAACAAATGGCATCTAAATTGAATAATTCAGTCTGGGGGAGAAAGATGTGGGATTTGCACACAAAGACTGACTGACAGATATAGTGAGAGAGGAGGCAGCCAACCTTTAGCAGAGCTGGAGAGGAAAAACAGTAAATGGCAAGTTAGATTAATAGATTGGCAAGGTCTCACAGAAGATGGGATAATAATTCACCAAGCAAAAGAAAGGCAGCTTTTTTGAGGTCAGAGTTGAGTGAGAAGGGATGATGAAGATGGAAATATGAATACTGAATAATGCAGTCGAGCTCCTGCCATGAAACAAAAAAGGGATTAAGAGTGGTAGAGAGAGTCAAAGGTCAGAAGTAGTTGTGGAGAAAGATAGAAATGAGTAAGGTGGGTGTATAAGAAGAATCTGTGAGGAAACTGAAGCGTAGTGGAGACAGAACAGCTGGAGAAAGAGGAGTGCTGGACAGAGGTCAAGGTGTTATAATCCACATCCAGCACCGACCGCAAGCATTCACCTCTATCTGAGCGCCATCTAAGCCACGGCTGACGTACAGACATGAATCTGCAAACGGACATGTAAATGAACACCTGGAATCCTGAGAGCTTCCTTGAATCCAGTTTCTTACGCTGTAATTTTAGCTTAACAAATATAAATCACGCTGAAAGTCAATTATGTCATGGTGAAATGGGAAATGGACTATTTAATTTTTACAAAGCAACCTCTAACTCCGGCTAATTGCATACTTCTTATTTCGGCTGGATCCTCCTCCCTTGAGAGTTGACTGCATGTTTCTTCCCTGCACCAGCTTTGTGCTCCCAGATTTCCCTCTGATCTCATTCATACTTTGTGCTTTGAGCTAAGATGTCCTGTTGGGATTGTTAAATAGCTTCAAACACAGACTTCTAACCTGCTCTATCATTCCTGGTTACGTACCAACCCTTTTTTTTTTTCAACAATGTCCTTTCTTTCCTCTTATTTTTGAGAGACGATAGTGTGATCCTTTGTATCTCTGAAGCAGCACCTCAACACAACTTGTATGTGAAAAGTGTCGCTGTTAGACTACTGCGCACTTTGTTTTCAAATGCATCTATTTTGTTACATTTTCCCCTCCCATCCACACACAATGTATTTGAGCACTGAAAACTGAGACTTTTGGAAACGCTGACATGGACACCCTCTGTCGCTCCCTTCGTCTGTTAGTGGTGAAAGCACAAGTACAAATGTTACTGATCTTGATGTTTTTGCCAGCAGCTGTTGTTTGGTTAAATTTTGCATTTTAACATATCGTTTCTAACACGTGTCCTGGATGGAGATTGTTTTTGTTTGCAATTGCAAAGTAAAAGTCAAATAACTGTGATCAAGTGATTTGTCAGCTTCTGTGATTTTGGAATTGGCCAATCTCACTTTTAGTTTATAGGCAGCAGCTTTCAAACATGATCAGAGCAACCCTAATTTTCATTTTGATTTGGTGTCTCTGTTTTGGTTTTCAAACTGAAGGCCACTTTTTTTTTATTTTGAAACAATGACACAGACACAATGTTTGCTCCCTGATGTCCACCTGGGTCTTATCAGTTAGGTCAGTGGTGAATGCAATGTGGATAACAGAATGCAGGCAATGCAGATGTGGCTGTCTTATGCTGGCAGTTGCAGAGCATTTAAAGTCTGTCATGCTTGTTGTTTATGGACACAGATTATTCTCATATAGGGCTATAATTCTGGCCGCACAGAGACTGTTTTCATTTTACTGTTAAAAATTAGTCCTGACGTAGCCAGAAACACAACTTCACATTAAGGCTGGTGTAACTGTGAATAGCAAGGTTGATAAACCCAAACGTTATTCATATGTGTGTTTACAGCCTGTTTCCTCTGCCCTGAAATGACCATAAGATGAATCAGTTTGAAGTGAGACCATCTGATGGTAGGAGTGAAGTGTTATAAGCCACTCAGCCGAATTAGAAAGTCACCCAGTGACTTTTATTACGTTTATTAACATTAGCTATTGGCCACCATAAGTGACTAGTCATAGCAGAACAAGATTAAACCCATACTGAATTAGCATAGTGTGTGGTTGACATTTATGTACTTTTGTTGTTATTTGTCAGTGGAAGACTATTATTGTTTACCCTCGCTCTAGACACAAACCTTCTCCTCTCTAGTTGATAGTTTTTTTAAGTGAGAGGACAAAAAAAAAAAAAAAAAATCTTGTTAAAACGCCAAATGCATTTATAAAGGCTAAAAATATCAAGCTAGGAAAGCTCAACATCATCTTGGTCATCATTATCATAATTATTGTCATTATCATTATGTTTGTGCTTCCTGTGGTTAAAGCTCCTCTTTCTAAACTACAAATGTTGTAATCATTTTGGCTTCTCAGTTCAGTTGCATGGAGGACGATTTGTGCCGAGTTAAGTAATTGGACCGAGAATCCAATGAGAGTTTCAACGTGGTGATTGCTTCCAGGAGACAGCGGTACCCAAGTGTTGTGGAGAGGCTGTCTCTAATGTGATTAGCTGTCTGTTTCAAATTAAACACAAGCCAATAATGTAACTAGGGACAAAGTATCCCATTGTCCTGAGCATCCCTACAGATATCTTCACTTCTCTCTTTCTTTCTTCAGTTTGACAGCTTTTGTTCCGCCTTTCATTTCCAGCCCTCGTCCTTTTAAGAGACAGCCAGTAGAGATGAGGTGAATGTGTGTGATTGTGTACTATATGTGTGTGTTTTGGGGGTGCAAGGGTGGGTGAAAGGAGGGAGCACTCAAATCCCAGTGGCTCTGGGGAGCTGTCAGAACTGATAGTGCTCTATCACTTATGAGCGGAGGTGCAAAATTGGGCAGAGCTGAGCACTGAGCAGAGCAGAGGATGATGGTCCCTCTGTCCACTGGAGCCAGACTGACTGAGATGGAGAGACATGGAAAGTGTTCAACCAGCTGCCTTGACAACTTGAAATGAACAAGGCTAAGCAATTCAGAATGAAAGACGAGGAATTCAGAATACGCTAACTGACAACAGGGACGACAAAATCCTATGAATTTTTTTTTCTTTTTTTTGGTTCACTAATGCAAATGCAAATGACTGACTGCGGATTTAAGGCTATGACTTTTAACAGATGAAAAAAGCTACTTTAAAGTAGTCCATGCTATATTTTAGCAATATTAAAAAAAAAAAAACCCTTTTCTAGTGTTATGTTTGCAGTCAGCATAACATAACATTAATTACTATATGGAAATGGTTTAAGATGAAAATCAAACTGTGCAAAACTGCAATTACATGTGGGGAATTCAGTAGAAAAGAAACAAACTATTTCCCACAATGATGATGAAAACCAGATCATAGCTCCAGGAAGGGTTAGTACCTGCATCTTGAGATAGGATTGCTTTGTGAAACTGAAGACTGATTGATAAGGTTGAAAACTCTCAATAAGGCTCTGAAGTGGACCTTGAGTTTAGGTGGTTTTGTCAGACTATTTTCTGGCATTTTCAAAGTATTTGTTTTTTTGTTGTTGTTTTTTTTAAATGCTCCTGTGGCTCTCTCATCACCACACTGTGGGACAAAGTGTCCTTCAACACCACACTCGAAAATCAAGTAAATCAGTGTGCATTTAATCAGTACACTTATTGTGAACACACTACATACTTGAAATGTGGCTCGTACAGTATGGAAGTGGGACATAGTGAAGGACTTTAATCAACTTCTATTGAAATTACAGTCACATATTCAGAAGATTAAGGTATCTAATTAGAGCAGAGATCATCACAATCCTTCATCACTGAGCAGAGAAGAATAAGTACAGAGCAGGGGAAGAAATCAGATTTAAAATGGACTTCCTTTGTGCTTTTTAACACACATTGATTATATAGACTGTGTTTTAGCTGTTCTCTCAGTGGCATCTCTTCAAAACAAAGCGGCCCCTCACCTGTCACTGACACCAGTGCGAAGCTGACCCTGCATTGTATGGAGAGAGGGCAGATAGAACATGTGAAGCTCTCAAACAACAGGAAGGATAGCTGTGTTCTTGGCAGACCTGCCTTAGCCAGCTGCTGTTAGGAGAAAAACAACAGCATGAACACACAGTGTGTATGTGTGTGGTCACATGAAGGCGTCTTTGATAGACAGCAGCATCGGCCACGTTGCTTGTATTCAGCACTGTAGCTTTTGCTGGATGCCATTTTTTGAATATATTTATATATATATTTTGATATTAAGGTGCAAAATATTTAACTGATTCATCTTTAGCACATTTGTATTAATAAATAAAGGAATGTGAGTAAGTGAGGGTTTTTTAAATGTGTTGCTGTGTACTGCAGCTCTCACAAAGGTGCTGACAAACGCCATGAAAGGTGTTAAAAAGGGTTTTATTTTCTTGCAGGGTAGTGACAGCTAGATGCTTCAAAGCTTTACAATTACTGAAACATAACATCTTACCGTGGATATAACACATTCAAATAGTTTGGGTGCCTCCTCTCATGTGTTTTCAGTTTTTATGAGGAGGAAGGTTTGCCATCAGGTTTAACAGGTGTGACAGTGGCAGTGCTGCGCCTGACCCTCGCTCATTCAAACACTTTTATGCCTCTACTTAATGGAGACGTGTTAAGACCTGATAATGTGAAGTAAACAATGTTTCATCATCTGCGTGTTTTGTCAAAAGACATTACAATGCACACGTCGAAATGAACATGGTCATTTTTCATTTCTCCTTCAGTTTCTGCTTTTCGCACCCCCATGCTACTGCTGTAATTTGATTTTGCTTTTTTGTTGTTGTTGTTCTTTTTCAATGAACTTTGGGCCTGTGAGAAGCAGATAACAGTCACCACCCAAAAGCACAGTCATCTCACACAGTCAGGGCACCACACATAACCTCAACTCAGCCCGCCTGCAAACAGCTTCCTGTGTGTACTCATGTGTGTCTCATGAAGACATCTCTGACTGGTCGCACACAGGAAACCAGATGCTTTCGAGGGTTGAACCAAAACACTGCTCAAGAAAACAGCCTTCCAAGACATAAACAAGTGACAATCTTTGTGTCAAGTCAAGTCGACTTCACTTAAACTCCACCTTGAATACAAAACAAGGTTACAAAGCACAGTCACTCTCAACCAACTGTTCAGGAACACCTTGTCCTTTTTTAAACATAAACAAGTGACAGCCACTACATTTTTTATTACACCTTGAGCGCAAAACACTGATACACAGAACTTGACAAAGTTGAATTAAAGAAGAAAAGCACACACACAAATAAAAGACAGTCCTGCTCCTAAGCCAGACTAAATGGCTGAATTCACTT
>OMNW01009579.1:0-20212 GCA_900303245.1 Selene dorsalis
ACCACTCCGGGTCAGTGGTGAACTCGGGTACAATGAAGCAGCACAGTCTGCAGTTTCTGTGATGTATACCTGCAGGTAATTTCTGGCATTTCGTGATTGAAGAAACTGGCTGCCATGCCAGAGCACTCCACGTGAATGGGGTCATTTGTGGCTCACATTGCTCACGCAGCAGGCCTGGGGTGATTGGAAATCTCATGATTCCTAAATCGGTTTATGCAGTAAGTTGGCTAGTGGATCAGAACAGAAGCTAAAGCTCTTGTTGTTTTTATTGTGGGTTAGTGGGATTGGAGACAGAAACTGTTTTCCACAGAGTGGAGCAATATGCAGGTAACACCCAAAAACACTCTCCAGCTTGTAGTGGCCTAACACCCAGTAATGCTGCTTAACAGCTGTCTGCCCTGTGTGTTGCATTCAGGGGTCAAAATTTCTACTTGCTTTGAGCCTAATTCCTTCAGAGGGGGGCGGTGCCATGGGATGGTGGACCATCCATAAACTTTTAACAACCTCATCACTGTCACTGCGTACCTGTTATTCAGGGTGAAGGCTGGTCCCTCTGGATAAATCCTGGGCTGAATTTCTTCTCTAATTCAGTCTCCTCACTTTGAACTCTTCAACCATCACAGCATCCTTTTTTCAATTTTTGTTCATCTGACCTTCTCATCTTTAGTGGTTCCTTGGAAAGTCCCCCTCCTTGATGATTATTACATTGAAAACCGGCCCCCACTAAATGTCCACTATTTGTCCCTTCTACCTCAACTCGACACCAGTCTCTGGTGGCATTTCTCATGCTCCACAAACTACGGCAGCTCTAGAAGGGTCGACTGCTCACTCCTTCTGCTTCCCCCAGTAATCCTTAAATTGGGACTATCTTTTAACAAAAGGTCCTCTCAAAATTTTAATGCTTTAAATGACAAACGGATCTGGACAGATGCATCTGTAAGATACATGATGACACTACACTAAATCTGACCTTGATGTGCTACATTACCCTCCAAGATGTTTAAAACAGGTCCTACAGATTTATTTGCAGTCAGGCCTCTGTTTGATCTGGATTCATGTTAATGCTGCTAAAGAACGTAAGTCAGTTATGCTGCAATCATGGCATCAGAGGTCACGACCTTTAATCCAACATATACAAAGGGAATGCCTTCTATCTCAGTAACCACTGCATACTGATTTAGTCAAACAGGAATTTTAATGTCCACATTGACTCCCCTCCCTTCCCCACACTATTGGCTCAGGGCTATGGCGGCTGTTTGTGCAGATGTGATTTATCAACAACATCTCCAGTGTCAGAGCTGTTGAGTCTCATATCCTGGCGAGCTGGCAGGAGAGGATGTGAACCACATGATTGGCAGATCAGTGAAGCGGGCGTCTGCTCTCTGATTAAGAATTAAGTTTGGTGATTTTCACAAAACTTTTATATCACTAAATTATAATCCTTGTCTCCTAGATAGAGACCTCTCTAAGGTGTTGCATTAATAGTAATCATTCTTCCCCTCCTCTTACTTCACCGTTCACTTATTCTCTCACTCTCTTGCGCCCTCATGCCTCCCTCTGGCAGATCACACTGTCTGATCTGCTGCCTCACTGAACTCTGTGTAGCATGAAAGAAATAAGATATTGGCACTGCAGGATTTTCATACACAGTCCACATTCCTTGCTGCCAATCCAAAAACCCCATTCAGTGATTGAGAGACATAGGTTTTCTTTCCACTATGCCAGTATTTCCACACATACTGTTATCATTTGATTATTTTCTTTATCAAGCGTCATTTAAAGGCACTGAGAGGACTGTGATTAGGTTGACTGGTAATAAAATGGGATCAGTTCTTGCTAAATGCAGACTTTGCCAGATATGACTACTTGAATACTCTACGTATCATGACATCCATGTGTTATTTGAAAACCCCTTGAAGTCATGGATCAAAACTTTATTTGGAGCATATTTTATTCACAATGAACTCTGCAGCAGGTGGAGATCGATAATAGGGACTGTGGCTGTCACAGCAGTCAATTCATTCGTGTGGATTACCTTAATGAAATGTTGC
Source organism: Selene dorsalis (assembly GCA_900303245.1). NCBI lineage: Eukaryota > Metazoa > Chordata > Actinopteri > Carangiformes > Carangidae > Selene > Selene dorsalis. The sequence continues at coordinate 2,052 of OMNW01009579.1, forward strand.
ACTGCCTGTGGTCTGTGTCTGTGTTTTTATAAGTTTGTTAATTAAGTAATTTAAAACTAACCACTAAAAGTCAGATTGTTACACAATGGGACACTTAAATCCTTCCAGATACTACCGCAAACATGGCTGTGGGAGGTTTTTATTCTTATTTAGCTTTTTTTTATTTTAACGTTTTGTTTCAGATTATACAGTATGACTGTGTATCATAGCGCACAAGTTCTTTGAAAAGTCCTAAGAGGGATGGTGGGTATTCACAAATTGTCTTTGAAGCATATCCATGGTGAGAAATATAATACACACTTCGTACTCTTAGAGTTAATGTTCTGGGAAATGGAGCTGGTGTAAATGAATAACAATTAGCAAAATATGCTAATGTCAGTATCCTGCTTTCCCTGTACTGCTGGAGTTCAGAGGGACTTCAGATGGTGTGTATGTATGCACCCTTATTGCTCCCCTCTTTCTCTCTCTCACTCTGCTGCATATCAATGGTTGCTCATCGCTCCAGGCCTCTGTCTCATTGCACCTCCTCTCCCATTTTTCAGCGCTTTAAATGAGGCTTAGCCGGTGCTTCGCTGCAGAGATGACTGCACTCCACTCACCTTGTTTAGTCATGATTTCCCACCTGAATGAGGAGTGCTGTTTGATCTCATTTGTTTAAAATCATCTGATGTTATTAAGTCTGTACCTTCTGAGCTTGTGGGACTGGCAGACTGTTGCTGGCTAGCTCCCTTTATGCTTGTATTCCTGCCCCTGTGGGCTACAATGAGATTGTAGTCTGCATAGTTTTCCTGCCTTAGTCCTGCTGCATTTTGTGAATTGTGTTAGAAGTATTTGCTGTGGCAATTGTAAAAGTGAGATTTTAATTTATCCATATATTCATCAGTTATTTTATTTTTCTGTTCATCTGTTTGCTGGAGTAAACATTTGGCGCAATTGGAGACACTCGTAATTAGGTTGGTATTGATCAGAGTGTCTTAATAGGTATAATCAAAACAGAGCAGGATGCATTTCACACAGTGTTGCTGTCATGGCACTGAAATCAAGCTTCCCTGACTGTCCCACCATCTGTCTCTGCGGCAGAGGATAACAATGTGCAGAAAAGTATAGACATGTCATTTATTAACATTGTCCAGAAACTATCATTGTTATCATTTAACAAATATGAACAGATCAGTATTAGGCTCTTGTAAGCTTAAATTTCATAGGACATCTTCCTGCAGGAAGCTGCTATTCAACTAAAACCCCTAGTGGCCCAGAGCAACCAAAATGACAGGGTAACAATAGCAATCCTAGATTCTGTCCCTCCCTCTCTCCCTCTGTCCCCCTCTCTCTTTCTCCTTCTCTCCCTTTCTCCCTCTCTCTGTCTCTGTCTTCTGGGCTATTTGTTCAGAGCGGCAACAGAGGAACTTGGGTGATGCTGTCTGATTCAAACAGGATCAAAGCCGCCGTTCATATCAGGGCTGCCAATAGGAGAGATATCAAAGCAGCAAATAGACACACATGCATGCATATCCGGGTGGCACACACCAACTAAGGCACTGTGGGTATAGCCTACACATTCAACCTCAGAGCTGGCATGTGCGCACAAGTGCACAGCTACACAAACATATGCACCGCTGCAAGTGTTTCTGGTCTTGTGGTTAGTATTTACACTATAGACAAACATAAAACAGAATATTGTGACCCAAAGGCAACAGAGTCTGCCCATTGACATGTACAGATGTGTGTAGCTGATTCTTTAGTCTTATTCAGCCCTGTGTCTTCTGATGCCCTGTGTCGACTGTGATGCTCTGTGATGAACAAAGCCTGTCTCCTAAACATGCCATTCATATGGCACTAAATCTGTCTTGTGTAAGATAAAACAACAACATAGTGCTCCACCTTTCAGTCTTGCAAATGGTATTTATCACTACTTTTGACATTTTATAAATTAAATGATTAAAAATGCATGCTGATCCCGAATGAATCATTTACTGTTAATGAAATGCAGCCTTCGGTTTTAACCTTAGGTTAGTGCTGCACTTAATCAATGTGTGTAAATGCCATTTGTGTCAAGTGTATCTGCTCCCACCTGCAGAGGTGAGCTGTGGAAGCCCTGCAGCTTCTGCAGCGACTGCCTGACTTGTGGATTCATGCATTTTGAATAAAGGTCTCTCTCTATATTTTCTCTGGCCCCTTTCTCCCTCACTCTGCCTGCCTCACTCTCTCACTCTATATCTCTGCCTTCCTCTTTCTGAGGCGTTGAATCTTCTCCACTTGTCTTCAGTGGGGGTTCATTTTTCACGCCACCAAACAGCCGCAGGACGCACGTCTCCTCCCTCTGTTTCTGTTTACTTCAACACTTTCTGAAACATACACATCTTGGGTAAATTGGTTTCTGCAAATACTATTCCCAGCCAGAGTGAGTGAGTGACTGAGTGAGTGAATGAGTGAGTGAGTTTGACATCCTCTGGACCTGCCTGCCTCCTCCTTCTCAGTTTGTGTTGATGCACTCCTGGTAAATATCGGATTGCTGTGGCTACCTGCAGTGGACATGCACTGACGTATTGGCTTCCACCTGGTGTCAGCACCTCAAATACCTGCAGGCGGATAAACACAGATCTCTGCTGTCTGCAAACACACTTAGACACACGGAGATGTAACACAACATGTAGGACAAACTCGCAGCTGTAAAAAGCATATTCAAACACAAACGGACGCAGGGATCTGAGTACAAAGATGGAACCAAACAAACACAAAGACAGACAAAGACACAAGGGTACAAACAAGAAAGGGATAGGAGAAATGAGGCAGAGTGTAGGCTAAACACGTCTTTGGGTAAGCTCGTCATGCTTGCTAATCCTTTTCCTCACCACATCCTCATGCCACAAAACGCGCACTTTACACACACACACACATCAAAACACCCCCCTTCATCCTGGCACTGCTGTACCCCTTGTGTGATAGCATGAAAGACATTGGTCTCTAAGATTTGTTCATTACGTTGTCTTACCACTGACCACATTCACATCTGTTAAGTTGCTCTCTATCACAAAGAGAACACCAGTTTCCTCCTTTAGACATTCATTCAGTGGCACTCGGTGTATTTACATTTCTTCCTGTGCGGTGTCACTGCTTTACAAGGATCCTGACTGCCAGCTTTCCAACATTTATATTCACACTTTATGCATTTAGCTGATGTTTTCTTTATCCAGTAAGAGGTGCAGAAGCCACAACCACAGCACCCAAGCAAGAAACCAGAGCTGTGATGCTTAAATAAACATAAATCAAGCTGGAAACTTCACTTTCCAGTCTGTAGTTGAATGATTTTATGTTGCCACATCTTTAAGCTGACACATGCAATGCAATACTTTATAAACATGCACAGAAAATACTTGCATATAAATCTTTCAGTGCTTAAATAACTGTACCATGTCAAGCTAAATGTGATTTTAAGATTGTTGCACACAGCTCTGTATCTTCAGGTATAGACTCCATTTTGTTAATGTGATTTTTATGTCAGTGTCATGTCTGAATAAGCAGCCAATTCTCCTTCACTTAAAAGTCACAGTGGCAATGTTACAAGATCTCAGTGACTCACTCGGCTCAAATCTGAGTTGAGCTCTTTTAGACTAACAGTATCACATGGTTAAATGTGCATAGTAAGAGGTTAAATGCCTGCCATAGTGACAGCACGTCACTCAAATGTCACCACTGAGACTCAAAGAAAACTGAAACCACAACACAATAGCAGTGAGTCCAGTTCAAGTTTTTAAGGAAATGTATCCCCCTGACAGATCAACATGATTCCTCCTCATGTGCTGTCAGTTGTAGGGTCTTCGATCAGACATTACAATACATGCATCTGCATCCGCATCAAAACAAGGAAGATAAATACATTTGTAAGAAGACTGGTGAGAAACAGCAGCTGGCAGCTTTTGTGTTTATTGTAGTCTTTTGATTAAAGTTTTGACATCAAAACAAGTTTTAGATTCTCAGTGATGTGATGTGATGCATATAATAGCGTAGAAAGAGGCAGAGGTAGTAAAGATACAAAGGGGAAATGAGGGAAGACAGAGTGGGATGACATGCAACGGAGATCTCCAGCAGGAGCCAAAGTGGAGCTGCTCCAGCTAAATGATATGTGTCCCAGCCACTCAGCAACAGGATAACCCATCATTACTGCTCAGCTGTTGAAATGCTGCTTCTTGGATACACACTGACAAAATGTGTGACAATGTTCAGTCTCTTTGGTCTTAAACTAACAATACTGTGTGTTTTAATGACAAAAAGCCAAAACGTTAGTGTAGAAGTGGAGCAATGTTATGTTCTCTGTGTCTGTAAAGGGTCTTAAATTTCCAGTAACGAGCATCACTACCAGCCTGCAAGTGCAGCTATATGTCTCTCTGTACACTCGCTTCCCCGATCTCTCTCAGTATTGACTTGGCCCCTCAGATGGAGAGTATCACCTTGATGTCTGCACTGATCTCTCTCAGAGGTCATTGATAATGATCAAAACAATTTCTACCGAGAGGGAGAGAGAGAGAGAGAAACGGAGAGAGAGAGGGCAAGGGAAAGAGAAAGAAAAAGAGAAAGAGAAGTGTCTATGCACCCCTGCCTCCTTCCCTGTCATGGCTTCAATTACTCAGTGTGACGGCATTGCTATGAATAATGCAGAGGTCCCCCTGCCCCAGCCGGGAGTACCATGCACGCCTGTGTATGCACACACTGACATGAAAGAGAGAGGGCAAAGGTTCTTATGAATGATCAAAGCCAAGCTGGAGTAAGAGCAGCAGCAATGCAGAGCTGAAACAGCAGAGTGTTATTCACTGGTCATCCAAATGAGCTTAATCAGTGAATGCATGCGTTTCCCTCAACATGCAGCTCTATGTGATCTTTGTTCTCGGCTGTTATTATATTTATATAGAGTGTTTATAGGTGAGAAATTCTGCCCTGAGATGTTTTTGCCTCAGGCTCCTCTGATACTGTTTAAGGGATGTTTTATCCTAATGGGGCTTACATGGGTAATTAAAAGCATAGATAAAAATTTATTGCACAGCCACGACCTCATGGTGAAATAGGTTCATGGCCAACTTTTGTCCACTTTGACTGAGGTAGGGATCACAACAGCACCCCGGGAGGAGTCTAAGTCGTGCATGGTAAAGCTGACTGTCAGAGGAGACATGGGTTGATGGATGGTGCTGCATTTGGTCTATATGGCATCCATCTCCACATGCAATCTGTTATCCTCACACCTACTTCACACCATCACCCCTCTCCAATGCAGTCTCTCTCATGTGATCTCCAGCCTGATTATAAGACAACTGCAGGACCACACCAGCATCATTTACATCAAACATAAACACTCTGCTGAATATTTCTACACTAATAAAGCTGTCATAAGACACATTCATTAGCATGATTTGATTTATTTTGTCGGGATCTGCTGCAAACTGAAAGGCTGCTTCAAAGTTTTTTGAGCTACATATCAGATTCTGAGGGTAAACAAAGGCAGGGACTTGAGTGAAAAGGGAGGACGTGGAGGTGGGAAAAGTACAAAGTGGGATGGAAAGTCCAAGCCAGAAACACAAAGGCCAGCAGCAGCTATTAATGGTATTTTCAACTCGGAGTAAAAAGGCAGAAGGAGATTTCTCCTCTTCTCTTGGTGAGCCCCCTCAATCCCTCCATCTGTCTCTGTCACCACAAAATCAGTGGTGGCTAAGAGAAAAACACCACGCTGTAAATGGGAAAAGAGGGATGAGTAAGAGAGAGGAGATAAATGTGTGTGTGCATGTGTGTGTGTGCATGCATCTCGTGTGTATGCGTGTGTGTGTGTGTGTGTATGCATGCATTTGTGTTTTTGTTTGTGATCTGTGCGCTGAACATCAATGATTCATCGTCATCCGTCTCCCACGCCCTGTCTGCCAGACTGAGCCAGGAAGAGTGTCGTTTGCTCTGTACCGGTGTGTGTGTGTGTGTGTGTGTGTGTATGTGAAAGCTCAAGGTGTGGTCACATGTCCTGTCAGTCCAATGAAATCACCTGAAACTGGTGTGATATCAGGTGTCAGATGGAGGTAAATATTGAGCAGAACGATCAAAAACTGTAAACAGTGCATGAGAGTGATGTCGCAGTTTGTGGTCCTGCAGAACAACTTACAGAACAGAGCGATGGCACAACACAAGAATAATTACCCCTCACATGCATCAGCACAACGCTGTTTTCTTTTAGCCAGTCGTGCAGGAGTGAATAATGGTGAGCTTTACTCCACACGTCTTTGGATTCTAGCAGAGAAACAGGAAGCAAACTATTTAATTACTCAGTTGCATGAGCTTCAATGAAAGATGGAGATAAATGTCTTTCCACTCCATGCCAGGGAGCCCAGCACCTGTGAACACATCCAATTATGTTCCTCAGGTCAGACAACTACACAGAGGGTCCTGCTGCCAGAGATTCAACCCAGATTTTTTAAATGAAACACCTGAACCCACAAGACGACCTGCCTGAGAAGTGTCCGACCGCCCAATCAGATACAGTTGCCTTTAGCTGCCTTGAACTCAAACCATTGAACCATCAGCTTTGTCATTGTGTGAGGCCAAGGTGCTGAGCAGCCTGAGTCTCTCGTCGTCAGCATGCCTGCTGTTGCGTGTTAGCGTTGTTGTTGATGTTGTGCATTTTTGCGGAAGTGCACAAAGCGTAGCCCATTCTGGTGCTGTAAACAGTTGATTAATGTGTGCACACTGTGCTGCATTAGGTCATAGAGTCAAGGGAAGCAGCTACAATTACAATTGGATTTTCCCACATTGTGTGATTAGCAAATAGACTGAAAACAACTGATAGCGGTGTGACTAATTAAAACATCTGCCATCTAATCAGTCCCCTTTATCATTGATAAGTCTAGATCTTGCCACTAAGCATCAGTCCTTTCCCTCTGTTCCTTTTTGTGTGCCGCGGCTCATTTGATGTGAGTGATTATAGTCTCTTGCGTGGATCTATTAAGTCAACATGTAACAGTTGAGGTTTCAACATTCTTGGCATTTGTCTCTTCGTTATCTTCTCTGGCAGAGAAGATACAAGTTGTACACAATTAAAATGCTGATAAGACTCTTGGTGCCTTTAATCATGTGTATGTTTTTGTGGCTTCTCTTGTAATGAATATGTTATGTAAAAAGCCTCTCTGGGCCAGACGGTGTAACACAATCTGCATTTCCGTCCAAGTGGTCTTGGACGGAACACAAAAATCGCTGCACAAACTTCAGCCCTGATCCCGAAAGCTTGGTCTTTTGCTGCGGCTGCAACTTAAGAGCAGTCTTTCAATCCCACAGTTCCACGTTTCACTTACTTTCTGTCCGCTTTGAAGATTTATCATTTTAATTTGCATGAGAAAACTGTGTTGCCTGTTATTTATAAATCGATATATTGAATGCATTTCTATGCATTTGTATTTCGTAAGCACCAATTTAGAGAATGGTGTTTTGTATGGCGATGGGAAAAGGAGAGAGGGATTTAGTTTGACAGCAGACAGGCAATGAGACTGATATGTTGGCAAACTGCACAGACAGACAGGGGTGGTAAGAGTATAGCCTGCTGTTCCAGCGGTGATCTTTGTGTCTTGGTTGGTGTTGTGTGACTAACTTGATGGGAGGGCAGCCAGAGGCAATGAAATTGCTAACTTTATTGGGCTGGTTTTTGGCTGTCTTTCCTCCAATGAAACACACTCAAGAGAATTGAGAATGCTACTTGCATGGTCACAGGCAAAGCACTCACTTAAACGTAATAGGCACTGGTTTGTTGCAGGCCATTAAAATGTCTTTATCTTTATCAGAGAAAATAGAGGTCTCCCTCATAAATCAAGACAGACGTGTTGGTGATAGTCGTTAGATTTGTGGATGTATGTTTGCAGTTCAGACGCAACACATTGCGAGTCTTTGACAGGCAACAATCGGCACTTTAAACATTATAAAGACTCAGTGTTTAAGATTTATCATCAGCAGGACGTGGCCTCTTTTGTGTGCGCAACACTAAAGCTCTGCTCATGTTATAAATGACACTGTGGTGCATAAATGAGAGACGTATTAAAAGTCAAGGACGTGAGCTCTCTCAGCAGGACAAATGCAACCTGGAGCCTTTTTAATCTGGAGTGTGTTTTTACTTCACCTTGGGCATAAAGTACTTCACAGACGCTCTCCCATCACACAAAGAGAAAGTGAGTCGAACTTTTACATTTCAATTCCACTCAACCTTCCAGAGGTCACAGTACAGGTCATAGCTTCAGATGGACACTTGCCATGAGCTAGTGCAGCCGTGTGTGAAACACTATCCATGTTCTTCCTCTTTTGAGAAAAAAAAAACACTCTTTCACAGCTTCCTGGCTTATCAACACACACACATACACACACACACACACACTGAGAGAGATCTGAAAAGAGCAACTGCGGCCAAAGCTGGTCTCACTGCTTCCCCCACTTTTCCAGTGAAGATAGATTCCCATGGATTATATAGACTGGGGATGTGCTTTGAAAAGAAACATCTAAAAATAGATCTCAAGGAACAAATGCCCCACATGAAAGTGCTCATTGTGTCTTCCTCCCCCCCTCTTGTTGCTTCTCTCTGTCCTCCTCTGTCCTCTCTTTCCCCTCCATTGCTCATCTCCTCAGTCTCTACCAGGTGACAGCAGTGTATGTGGTCTGGTGTTCCCTCTGCTCCCTAACAGGCTGTTAAGACTGACACCTCAGTGCATTGTGCTCTAGCAGTGTCACTTGCTTGCCTTGCCTGGTTGTCCTGTCCTGTCCTTTTCTTAGTGACCTTTGTATGATGTCAAAGGTTTCAGTCAAGGGAGTGACCTTTACAAAGTGGCTCCTTCACTGTCCACTGAATGCTTTTAGATTTTATATATCGTGCAAACATTCAGCCAACATTACTATTCAGCTGGGGTTAGAGGATTTTTGAAGGACATGTGGTTCTGGTGGGTATTTTGGTGCCCTGATCACAGAGCAATAGCAGCAACCACATAAAGAGTACTTCCACTCTGTATGACGTGTAATAGAAACATGTAAAAAAAATAATAATAATAATAAAAAAGTTTTTACTGCACTCATTTTGTAATCTCTAAAATCCTGTTATTTCACTGGGTTTTCATTTCCTGGTGGAGGTGCGTGATGACATTAAGAGGATAAAACCAGGGTTCCCACCCCAACTGTGACGTAAAAAAAAAAAAAGCCAATGATGCTACCTTATTGAGATTTAATTACCATCCCAAGCTCCTTCCACAAGGCTTCTGACAAATTAATTATGTGTACAATCTTCTGCTTCTTTTGGCCTTGCATCATATTGGCTCTTTTTTGATTTTGGTTCCACATAATTGCTCAGATAAAGGCTGCAGGGTGCTGCAGTTTTTTCATTATCCAATATCCACACAGAATAGCCACATGGAGAATGAGTTGAGTGGTGGAAAGCATAGCCGCAGTCTATTCCGCCACTAGTTTTCCCACATTGCTGGGCTGCTGCAGAGCTCTTCCTCTCCACATGCTCCCCTTAAAATCCCATGTGGTGCTCTGGCTGTGCAGAAGCAGGAGGCTTAGAGCAGATTATCTCACTTTTCCATATGTTCCATTATACATCCATCCTGAAAATACTGTAGTCTGTGTTAATATGATGCACTGCAGTCTATGAAAAACCTGCCTGTGTGGCTTTATGATTTCATTACAAAAATGTTCGGTCTCCATGGAGTATCTCAAAGTGACCTACATCTCATATGATTTTCAACAGACCTGCATCCTAAAATGACCCACATGCAAAGCTGAATAACAAGAAATGATGTGACATCTGGCCAGCTGTTAGGAGAACTAACCTAATTGTCTCGAATGGACTGTCCACGCAGACATAATGCTGACATCCACACCAGAGGATCACTTACACCTGCTGTGCTGTATGTTATGTCACATGGACGCCAGTGAACAGTTGTGTATTTGCAGATGCAGAATATATAACAGGTTTGTTTGAGATATAATGGGGGGGCAGCTTGATCTGATGTGTTAATATTCTATTACATTCAGATTATATTTTACCATCTTTCTCTTGATTCTCAGATCTGGTCCCAGATATCCCACAATCACACTGTGGAAAAGGGGGCCTTGAATATTTTAAATCCAGTATGGATGAGTCATCACAAACTGGTAGGAAGCTTTCTGTACAGGATGTTCACTCAAGTCGCTTTTTTGTATACTACTTATCTCACTTTTGCAGAGTTTGCTGTACACAATGATGGGATAAAATGCTTCACAATATGAACAGAGGTGAGAATCCTCAGGAGCTGCTCTGAAATAGGACGATAATAAAGAATATAATGATAAAGGTACAGTCTTTATACTCATAATACATGGATCTGTTGCTGTGCCAGGACACCAGCATATCAAGTGTCATAACCTAAAATTAAAAATTGTGAAAGTTTTATCTTACATGAGTGAAATCAGAATTTTCTGCCTCGTTCACAAAGAAAATATAATATGTTTGTAATGGGCAGAAATTGATTATTTGTTTACGATACTGTTTTCCATTGGTTATCTCATACATCATAGAATGTGTGTTGTTAGCGTACAGGTGCTGTACTGTAGGTTTGACAGTCAAACTCCAACAGCCACTACTTTAGGAAACCAGACACCATGTGAGCAGTTTGTAATTCACTTTGGTTCCTCCATCCATGCTCTGTCTGAGAGCACTTTGTCCCGATATAACTCATTTCCAGTCTTCCATACTGTGCCACAGGCTCTCCCGACTGCCGACACATTCATCTGTAACGCCCTGAAAGAATGAAGGTCTGATGAGAGAGTTGGGTGATAAAGAGGAAGAGACAAACAGAGAAAGAGAGAGAGAGAGAGAGAGAGGGATAGTCTAAAGATGACAGCTTTAGGTCTTGAGAGAAAGGGAGAGTAAGAGGGAGAGATGGTAGCGTAAATTGCCTGACTGCTGCCCAGAGCTGTGCTGCTACTAAATTTAGATTATTTTTTTTTAGAGACGTAGGTTATGGAAGTGGATGTAGCAGAATACCCTACGGTGAACCCGCAGTCGCTCTCCGGGTTAAATGTTGCAGTATGCCAGAAACACAATCAGAAATTGTGCTGATTTCAACTGCTGTGAGTGGAGCACATGCTGCATGCTAATGTCTGTCTGGTCACAGAGCTCCATTCATTTAATGACCCCAGCTGCTGTTCATGGGAGAGCCTGCCAACACTGGCTTCTATAGGTCCAACTTGGGTGGTCATACACCTCTCTCGCAGAAGTCTCATTTAAAATTAATTGATCCTCTAAATGAGCAGCATTCAATGCGTCATTTTGCAGCCTGGCCATTTTACCTGTAATTTACATTCAACTGACGTGTGTGTTTATTTATACCAAGTGCAGGAGAGAGCATGAAGAATGCAAACATGTATGTAAAGGACCAAATAGGGCAGAAATTCAAGAAAGGCTGTGATAAAATGATAGAAGAGGTACCCACCTCATTATACAGTTCTTTTTATATTCCTGTTCCTCTGCCTCCCTAAATGTCCATCACAGAGGCACAGCCAGGTGATCAATATTCCATCTGCTTTCTGAAAAGGTTATGTACAAGACCACTGCTGAAAGAGAATTGTTTTCCTCCCTCATAAAACTGGACACTGTTTTACAAACATGATGAAAGGTCAGGTGGGCAGTGCACAGGTTTTGTGAACATCTCCGGACTTTCAACAGTTAAACCATGACCTCGTTTTTTTGTTTGTTTGTTTTTTTGTCATTTTGCCTATTCTTCTTTCACTGAATACACTTCAGAAGAGTGTCTTTAGTGCTGTGCTGGGTAAGAATGGTCCAGAAAGAAAAAAGAAAAAAGGTTTCAACCATGCAGATATTTTCCCATGACAACCCACACAATACTTTATACTTTTAAGTTGTATAGATACAAATGTTGTTTGTGCGATAAACTCACAGTAGGAAGTAAACATCAAATTGTCATGCTGTGTGTTTTTGTGTGTACATTTTCTTAGTCTCCTTTTTATATTCTCAGAAAGCGCATGTGTAGATAATAAATCATGATTGTCCCACTTCTCCTTCTTTCACAAATCTGTTCTGACGCGTACAAATAAATAACCACAGAAGCGGCAAGAGATGTGGATGAAAGGCTGTTAATTCTTGTTTGGAGTTGGATTTTCTCAGAACCACCATAACAGCAATTAATCAATAATAATATCTCCCCACTTTTCAACAGGCCTGTTTTTTTAGCTGAGAGCATATTTGTGGAATAGATCAAGAATGTGGAATAGTGATAGAGGAAAGTTTCTTTTAGTGAATAACACCAAATGCAATTCAACACCATTTCTTTGCGACCTGTTTGTGTTTGCTAATTAATGAAGTATTGTACGTCTTTAAAGAAAAATACGTTTATTATGTATCTGTTTTGCCTATGGACACAAGAATTAGTGATCCAATGGTACTTTGCAGAGGGTATGACTGAGGGTATAGTAGATACTGATGGGTTAAGTCTATAGTTCAGTCGAGGAAAACTAGGTATTGGTCTTGAAGGAACAATAACACATCATCTGCATAGAACCTTTTTTTGAACTGTCTGCTGTTTGTAAACCCTCAATGGTTGTGATCAATAAGTTATTCACTGAACTCATATGTGTAAATTTCTAGTTCTTGAGGGCCACATTAAGCGGGATAATTTTCGTAGCTAGTTTCTTCTTTGATAAAATCTTTTTTGAATACTTTAAAAACTTCTGCTGGTATCACCTATTTTTTCTTCACTTTCCCTTTCCTTCATAAAACTTGATTTCTATTGTGTATGCAGAAAAGTTCCATCTGTTGTACACCATGTTGGAGCTCATTTACTAGATCTCAGTCCTCCAGATTTTGACTCATTAAGACCTCACAACTCGAGGGTTTTAACTTCCCAGACATCAGGCGCTTTGATCTAACCCCGGAGTTGAGAACAATCTAATTTTCTTTTCTTATTTTCTCCTAATAACAAGACCAGTCACTCCGCAAGTCTTCAGAAGAGAATAGGGCCTATTTGATGTTCTGTTATAGTCAGCCCCCACCCTTCATTCTTCTCTCTTTGCTCTTCTGTCCCGTCTCTACAGCAGCTTCAACAGAAGCTGAACCAATTCATTAGAAGGCTCAGAAAGTCAATTATGGTAACAGTTTCCTTTGCCAGAGGAGGTGGAAACTCGGCAAAGTCAGACACTTTTTATTGCTCTCCTTCAACATGTGCTTGTATATATTTTATTTAGGCCTCATTTAGATGTGCAAATTGGTTTTCTGAAGTAAAGAGGGCAAAAGGGCTGTAGAGAAGATAAGAGGAGAGGGTAAGAAGGGAGGCAGTGTTCCCTAGGCCTGCACACAGAGCTGACCTAAGGCAAGGGAGGAGATGAAGGAGGAAGAGTAGAACCAGTGTCAGGAGACCATGCACAGGAATCCCTTTTACTTATTCATGCAGCAGCCAAGCATCAGGGAATCTCCCAACCTCATTATGAAATGCGTATTTGCAGGAGCTCACGCAGCAGTGCAGCTCTTGCTTGAAAGCCTCTGCTTATCCACTCCACTCTCCTCCCCTCTTTCTCTCTTTTTTAGATCAGATCACTCTGGGGAAGCAATGTCATGCTTCATTCATCGAGATGCCTCTCCCACTGTCCTAAATCTCTCTCCCTCTCTCTCTGTCTTTATTTCTGGGAGGGAAAGCGCGGCTAATTTCAACAAGTTTGTGTAGTTGGCATAAAAGGAAACAGATGCCTACGCTTGAATTTGTATTCGTCATCTGTTTCTGTGCTAATTTCAGTTGATGGGCAGAGTGGGAGAACACTGCACCTTTGATGAAGCATGTATGTACACTTATCAAAACTGCACTAAAATGTAAATGTGATGAACAATGTAGATACTCTAAGCTTACTTGTCAATTGACCACAGCTTGCAAGACAGCAATTTTCCAATGACTGTGGCTGAGCAATTGCAAATAGGCAGAGAAACCAAAGCCTTGGATTTCTCATCATGTTGAGGTGGTTTGTTTGCATAGGGTCAAAGTAGGGTCAGTAAGATTTTGAGCTCATTAAATTATGTTCAAAAATGATTCCTCATTTGTTTGTAATTGGAAAACAGGCTAGGTAACCCTGTTCAATAAATTTGCATAAGAAATTTGAATTTGTGTGAAAAGTGTATTTATAAAAAGGTTTTTGTTGTTGAGGAAAAAAGAAATGGTGTGAATAAAATCTGTGAAGAAGCGATGGAGTGCGGTTTCACAAAGACTCTGTGATAGAAATGCTTTTGTAAATCTGTGTACACAGATACAAAACAGAAACTGCTTGTAAAAGTCAAAGTTCAAAACTCAAAGCATTCAAAGTTCTGAAGTTATAAGCAGAAATTTTCACAGTCCAATCACAAAGCAAGAGTTGGACAGCAGGTGGTTCCTTTACTTTCATCTCCCCCACAGAGCCTAAAACATCTAGTAGCTTTTCTTCAGGATCAGTGGCAGCATGGGCTGTTCTAAGTGGATTTGCGTACATACACAGCATGTTAAATGTTTACTGTTATTTTTTACAGCATCATTAAATCTACCCCCCCACTCCGCTGCTTGAGGTGCCAGCCTCAGTTTAATTTGAAAGCCAATTATGATTCCACACGGACAATAATATTTCTGCCACAGCCTACCTTTGCTGCAGTCACAGTTTCTTCTTTTAGTTCAAAGTTTGCTCTGTATGGTCTGGGCTCATTTCAGAGTTCAAATGAATCCTATTTGTATTTCCTGCTTGTATGATGCCTCCTCAAAGCTGCATTGCTCTTCCAGATTCATTTCTGTGCCTTCTTTCTCAAGCCCAGAGGGAGATGAAAAGAGCCAGGCCTCTTCACTGGGGCTCAGCATCCACCATTAGAGTGACTAGATTCACCCATGGCATGAAATTAAGGAGGTGAAGCCCATTGAGCAGCCCAGCAGATAGAGGCAGAGGATAATAAATCCACTGAGAAAGGGGGAGGCGGGTGTAGAAGGAGGGAGGGGAGGGATGTGGCAGCCCATGCCGCCTCAGGGACACTTAGGATCCCTTTATTAGCATGGCTATTTTCACCCTCTCCTTCAATGGCCTGTCTCTTCACCGAGCAGAGGCATCAACATGTACACACACTCTCAGCTCCTCCCTGCTCTTTCACAATCAGGGACATGGAGTTGATGATACATATGAGGAGTAGACTGAAAATGATGTATTTGTTTGAAATATATTTGTTTTCCAATGCTGCTCAATATGATCAATTCTTTGATCCTTTAAACACAGGGGTTACTGTCAATGTTTCAGACGATGAAAAATGTGCCCAATGGCAACATGTTCACCTTTATTCCGTTCATCCCTGTTATAATCAAGTGAACACTGTGCAGATGTTAGTAACCCAGCAAGAAATTCACTTTCAGTAACAAAGTCCACTGGTTCCATGAATTAATACACTAATGAAGTTGTTGTCAGAGGCTAATTAATAAATGATTAATGCACAGTGGGTGCTACCGGCTTTCAGCATAGGCTACTCAAAGCTATTCTTGGCCACAAAATGTTGATACATACACAAAGAAAACACAATAATGCTTCCACTCAGAGTTGCACTGCACTACAGTACAGTACAGTATATAAATATCAAAGCGATAAATGCTCTGAAGTTATAGCAATTTCCCTGTCTGAGTACTGAAGAGTCAAAGGTAGGATATTCAAAGGCATCTTTCCAAACAAGGAAGGAAAAACAGCAAAGATGTGCAGATAAAATGGAAAACAATCATAAATAGTGTCTAAATAAATACAGTCTGTGTTTGTGTGATTCCCTTAAACAGTAAATCTGTCTTTGTGTGCTTGTGTGTGTTTCTGTGCGCTGTTGTGTGTTGTAGTGGCATGAAAAAGCGGCGGGATTGACCACAAGATTAAACACAAAGTTGGCAGTGTTTCATGCAATCCAATACAACGCTGGTGCAAAGGGAGCACTTTTCTCAGGGCTTTTCATAACCCTCTCTGTTATGAATTTCTGCTTATGTAATCATCTGGTCCATGCTGAGGTCTGACTGGTTGGCATTCGAGCACCGATGGGCCTATAAACCAAGAAGTGAGGAAAAGCCTGGAAAATGATGTGACGTCATGTTAAAGAACTGACGCACTCGCTGCAGTCATAAACAAAATACACAGCTTGGATTGTACAGTACATAAAGTCTGGTTATTTACATTTCATAATTGATTAAAATAAAAACTTTTTTTTTTCATGCAAATTTAAGCAGATTTCAATTAAACTCTTGGCTTGAAGTCTACATTATAATCCTGCTGTAATTATAATAAAATCTGATTCCAGTTTCTTTCCCATCTGTTCTCTTTGACTTACTGTCATTTTTTCTTTCTTTCCTCTCTCCTGCCTCCCTTTTCTGTCGTTTGCCTGCAGGATTTTGAGGACGCAGTCCCTTGAATGGTATTATAACAATGTGAAAAGTCGCTTCAAGAGGTTTGGCAGTGCCAAGGTTTTGAAGACTCTGTACAGGAAGCACATTATCGAGAGAGGAGCGCTCTCTGATCTCCCAGGTAACTTTATCCACCTCCTCCCTTTTTTTTTTTTTTGGCCTCTGTGTTGCTGCCATTCTTTAGCTGTTTATTTTTTATCTTTTAATTATTCTCCTCATCATTGTCTTCGATTGCAGAGCAGCCTTCTGTCTCTGTGTAATGTTGAATCATGTTGTGATTAAAGCTATTTGGCTGATTTGGCAGGAGATGTTGTGTTACAGAACAAAATGGCCTTTTTTTTTCAAGATGGAAGTTTTTTGTTGAACAAAACCGCAGACAATCTCACTTGATTGCTCATTAGTTTGCCTTGTTGAATGATCGGTCACTTTGTTTCTCCCTTACTGATTGATTCAGTTAATTACTTTCTTACTGGCAAGTAGAGACGAAGAACACACACACACACCTCTAGGGTTATACTCATGGTGGGTGATTGAACTTAAAATTTGTATTTTCCCAAAATGTACGTTTAATTTATTTTAAGATATTACGATTTATTTAACTTTATTCAATGGCTTTGTGTTGCTGGTGCACCTGTGGGCATGGTTGAAACTGTGTGTGTTGATGCATGTGTGCGAGTGTGTCAGTGCAGTGGTGATACTGACAGGCTAAGGGGCAGCTGGCCTGTGATTTCATTCTGCCAGTTAATCCCTGCAGTGGCTCAGGCCACTTTGCGTCCTCAGTGAATTGTTCCTGTGCAGGACAGCAGCAGTGCAGCTTTCATCCCGCCTCCCCTCCGCTTCCAGATAACATTGTTTTGACCCAGCTGAAACAGATCGGTCTGCCACTGTGGCTGCCTACAAAGCATTATTTCAAACCCTGGTACATAGGATTAAATGAGTGAAGAGAGAACAGAGGGGATAAATCAGGTCAGGAACTGGATGGGATCAAGATGATGGAGCATTCAGAAACACGCTGCGGCCAAAACTGAGTGAAGGTTGTTTTGGACAAAGTTAACACTGTTTTAATCATTAGAAGTAACAATGTCCTCTACTATGCAGGTAAAGGAATACAACTATAATAAAACTAGCTCGTCTGTTTTTACTGCCACATTATTACATTTTCCATCTTGTGGATATGTAGCCATCGTAAAAGTTGAAAGGGCGATGACGGAGGGCTAAAAATAGCTAACTGGGGGTCTTAAAATGTTGGTTTACAAAAGAAAAACCCCCAAAAACATGTTGCCAGATAACAAGAAATGTCAGTTCACATCAGATCTTTATTGTCCCACAAAAGGAAATTATGTTGCAGCAAGACAAGATAAAAAAAACACAAAACCTAACGTTCAAGACAAAGTGACAAAGACAAAGTGCTGGATGAATGTCACATGGATGAATTTCACATGGACGGGCATCGTTGACATTTTACAGCCCCTCTTTTTTGTTTTCATGACGAAATTCCCCCCGTAGGTACGAGGCTTTCCCAGGACAATCATGATTTGAAGTGGACAAAATGATTCTCCTCCCCTAAACCTTCACTTTTCTGATCTCCTCTCCAGTCTCCTCCCCCCTTATCTTCTATCGTACTCCCCCTTTCCTTCCCACTTCCCTCTCCATTTGTACTAGCTCTCTACTATCTATTATATCTCCTCTCCTCTCCTCTCCTCTCCTCTCCTCTCCTCTCCTCTCCTCTCCTCTCTTACATCA
>OMNW01009579.1:20261-31763 GCA_900303245.1 Selene dorsalis
ATCTGTGGAGGAGGACGAAGGATTATGTGACTCGGCTTTTGGTCTCTCAGCTCACATGAGTCCAACAGATTAGACTGGTTCCAATTCTCAAATACTCGCATCACTGCTCCACTGACTGGTTATAGCTGACTTTCCATATAATTATGTATACACTGTGGTGCATGGGACGTCTGTCAGTTGCTTGTGCGTATCTGGATAGTAAAGCATCAGATATTGTTGGTTTGTCAATGAAAACCTCAGATTTATTATTATTTAAAACAGTTTTGTTTACATGAAAATATCTTGTCTTTTACATCCTTTATCCAGCCTTGTCATGTCATATATGAGATTGAATCAAGAGGGATTATAAAAATGTCAAAAAGAAACCAAATCTACATCTGTCAAAATATGACTGGTTTATATATTCATCTGAGAAAAAATGCCATCTAAAACCTCTTTTGCGGCAAATAATTATATGTCAAGTGCCTTGACAAGTATATAATGGCAACAGATTACCATGATGTATATCAAGACTTCTGTGCTTTCATTTGAACAGAAAATAATGAGATTTCTGTTCAGCAAGTAAATCAGCACTAGATTGGAAAAAAAATTCAATTAGATAAAGATGTTGCACATTAACAAATTGGTGTTACACCAACTCGCCTGGTCTATTTTACTCCAAGAAAAGAGTGTTAACATGGGTCCCCTGTCGTCATGCCTGTGGAGAAACAGCCACAGACACATAAAACATCCTCATAAATCAGATCCAATCTCTATGTGGAATATAGGCTGCCTTTATAATTGTGCTGAGAATGTTTCATTTTTTTAAAATTTATTACCAAAAGGAGCCAGTGCTTGTGAAATCGACTCCGTGTGAGTGTGAAATGGCAGCTGACATGACAGTCAGTGAGAGAGATGTGACTGTTTTACATCTATCATGTCCCCAGAGAGAATGACCTTCAAACCAACAGGAAGGGAACATGGCGCGAGCAATTTGTACTTCCATCATATCCAACGTGTCCAGTGGAGAGAGGAGTAATATGCGACCTGCAACAAATACCATACCATCGTCTGTGTGTGTGTGTGCACGGGAAAGAGTGAGAGTGATAGATGTGGCCCCTGGAGAGTTTTTTTTTCCTCCACATTAAACATGCATAAAGTGTTGGTGATCACATACTGTAAAAATGAACAGTTAACATATCACAGATGACAAAATGAAGCCGTAAAGAAAATCTTCCAACTTTATTTCTTTTTTGCTTCAATTGCTAAATTTCACATTTTTTCTCAGCAATGATCCGACCAACTCATCAAGATGATCTGCAGATACTGAGGACTGATCCGAGGGTGTTAAATCAGCATTTAATGCCTTTGAAGGCGTGAAATGAAACAAGCGAAATATGTGCAGAAGTTGTACTTACTCATGCATTAGTCTCTCCTAAACACTGTGGCATTCTGCGCTCTTAGCCTGTGGTGCACAAGAGGCTACGTGTCAAGAAACATAAGTTACTAGATGTGACAGAAAACAGGAGAGATACCATGCAGAGTCTTGATAAAAGATCAAGGGGAAAAAAATGTTGTGCAACTCAAAGATTAAAGTCTTGGATGGTGCATAATCATGTATGCACTGGTTACAGACATCACAGCAAACAGTGGTCATCATGTTGTCAACTCATGTTGACAGCTCAGGGGCCGCACAGTGTGTCAATTTTTGTAGTTAAAATTCGGTTTTGTTGATGATATTGTGAGTATACCATTGATTAATGATAAAGTATGATAGTAGCATATTCAGCTGCACCAAAAAAGAACTTCCCAGGTGGTTCTGAACTTCAAAAATGAAAATAAACCTCTCTTGCAGCGCCTCCCTGACATTTTGAGAACTAGGCAACCACATATGCTACGGGCCAGCCCTAAATTTAGTGCAAACGGCTAAATACTACACGTCGTTTGTTTAATCCCAACAAAAAACAAAATGTAAACAAAAAAACATGTCTAATTGTGACCTACATGGTGACATCAAGATGTTAGAAGTGTCTGCTCTCATAGCAAATTAGTTCAGAAATGAGCTTTTGAGATGCTAGCTGCTAGCTGTTTTGCTAAACTAAGCTAACCAGCTAGCTGTAGCTTTATATTTAACACAGGAGTCGATCTTCTCATTTAACTCTCAGAAATGTTTCCTTCCAAAACTGTGAGATTAGTTTATAGTTTTTTTTAGAACCAGTGTCAATGAGCCAAAACAGCAAATATTACTGATGCACTGCTCTCTCTCTCTCTCTCTTTTTTTTAATCTGCTGCACTTCACTTGTGTGCTTTGCTTTGCTGTGGCTGTGTGTCTCTCTCTCTAGAAATCTACCTTAAGGGTATTATGTTTATTTCCCCTTGATAACTGGGTGTTGGCACAGTAGCTAATACTTGTAATATTTAGGGACTCAGATATTCATTCAGAATTTCTAATTTTTAGACATCACTTTGTACCTATCTACTCCTATCTAGGTTTATAGCATCAAAAAATTTGCCATGAAATGCAATGTGATGAGTTTGTTATTCAGTATTAAAAGCAGGAATTATGGATTTTTTTGACACTTAAATCTTATTCATTTCAAATGTGGGATTACTGTTGTCCCACTTCTTAGGGCCTTTGTGATTGCTGTCACATCCCTCCAAATGTCTGTGGGAGGCTTCCTACCTAACACAGCGAGATAACGGTGACTGTGAATGTTCAAACATATCATGACCTTCAAATATTCCACTCTCTGGCAAGAAAATTGAGTGAGCAGAAGCAGCACAGTACACAACTGAAGTGTTTTTTGAAGCTTTCTGTGGCTGCTGCAGCTTTTTCAGTAAGGTGATGAAGGGAGAGCCTATGTCCTTGTGTATGTATGTGTCAACACTAAGACTGGAATTAATACCACTAGACAAAGGCTTGCATTGCAAAGGTGCACTTTATAATGTGCTAAGACAGGTTTCAGAAAAACAGTCTTATTTGTCTTTGTCTCCAATGTAAGAAACAACAAAAAGACTTAAATTCTCTCTCTTTTTTTCACGGTATACATGTGCTCCATGTGTGTTTGTTTTTATGCTCTGCAGGTTTGTTTTGTGTTTCTGTGTCTATATAACCACACATGTAGAGCTGCACTAAATTAGAGGATGGTAGAAAATTAGTCAGTAAGACAAATTGCCAGAAATAAACACATGTGGGGGTGGAAAAGTGGTGCAGTGGTTAGCACTGATGCTGCACATCAAGAAGGCCCTGGACTGGAACCCCTGGGGCCTTTCTTTGTGGAGCTATATGTTCTCCCACAGCCCAAAGATGTGCACATGAGATTAATCTGCATAGGTTTGAATGTGAATGTGTATAGCTTATGGAGGAATGGAAATACATGTGGTTCGTCAGTTTTGATGTACATTCACAATATTGTTAAAAAGTGGTGGTGAGATTGTTGGTGGCTCATTTTTCACTTGATGTTAGGTGATGATTGGAATATAAGATGAAACATAGGAGACAAAGAAAAAAGCAAACTGAGAAGCTGCTTCTGTATGAGTGGGCCAGTTATTCATTATTTAAGGTTAGCCCTCCACTGACTGCCTTCTGTAGGTGTGTTCCTGAAATCCTGCCTCCCTGCGATGCTGCACATGCAGAGCAACCAAGGTCAGATAACAAATCTCCATTCATTTACATTTTTCTAGCTGTAGGAACCTTTTTTTTTTATAGCTGCTGGGAAAGCAAACTGGTGGTTATAACTAGAAAAAAGAACAGGAAGTTGGTAGAATTACGTTTGCCAAGTGGAGTGAGTATTGTCTGCTGTTCTGGTGTGATCCATTTCTGTCCAATATGTGGCTGCTTAGCCAAAAGCTGTCTCAGTCAGCCTTCAACACTAAACTACAGTGCAGAAGGTTTAATGTGACTAATGTAGTGAGTCGGTGCCAGGACAATGCAAACAGTGACCTTGGTTCTACTGCTGCTCTCTTCTGCCAAAATAGCAAAGCCGAAGCAACAGAAACATGAAAACCCAATGCACTTGGTCTCAAAGAGATTAGTTTTCACTTGGAGCTGTTCGATGGAACATTGAAAGATAAACCTACTGTACTATGGCTCAAGTATTTTGGACACTCTCTGGCTGTATTGTCACTTTTGCTATCATTTCTGTTGTCTAGAGTCCTTTAAGCTGAAGGCTTGGTGACTCAGAGTACAGTGCTCTGTCTGGAGGGATCGGAGGGCAGAATGTTAAACAGAGGCCCGGAGCCGCTGCTGTCAAAAAGCAAACAACCACAGGGTTCAGACCACATTGGTGTCAAGAATGCAACTAACTCCATTTGTGTGCATGGCACCAATCCACACACACAGTATAAGGAGATGTATGCAAAAGGGGCATTTTTGGCATACAGAGATTTATGACATTCGATGCAAACACATAGTGATTAATTAAACAGTGAATAATGTGATATTTGCTCAACATTCATTCATCTATTTGCACTGTAAGTTACATCCTGCACTTATTTCTTACTGGTGGAAACCAAGTAAATGGTGTATAGTTTTCAACAGTCAACATTAGTTTTTCATGCAGTGGTTTTTATGTGGTCTGCATTATCTTCCAGTCTGACTGAATTGTGAACATTTTCTACTGCTACGGGACATTTTCTTGGTTGATTTCTTGCAGCATTGTTCTTGCCCATGTTCATGCACCAGAAGGATCAACCCAAGCAAAAGGCTTCTTTTAAGTCAGGTACAGTGGCCTGGAAATGTAAAATGAAACACTAAAACCTTTTGCTAATTATTGGAGAGATTGTGCAGCTTCATTTCACATTCCACCTCCATTGTTTGAACTTTAAAGGCCATGTTTACTGTGGGACTAATTAATTTTCACACACACAGATAAACTTACACTTTTGAGTCCTACACACACCTTGTGCATGGTCAGTAATTTGGGTAAAATATTCATAATTTTGAAGGGCTGCTGTTTTGTCTATAAACATCTTCCTTGGTTTATTTTTACATCATGTAAATGAAATTGGCATCATCTCCACAAAATGTGAGAAAAAAATTGATCAGAATATCAGAGACAAATTAATCAGGTGCACCTTTGTTTTCTTTCCACTGTTTCCTAGCTGGTTGAGATGTAAACAGACATCCTGTCGGTTCAGCCGTTGTTCTGAGGATGTTGTTTATGAGACTGCGTGTGCTGCCAGATGCTTCATTGTAATTGAAAGGAAACCGTCTGGACTCTCCATCCTCCATCCTCCATCCTTCTCCTCCTCCTCCTGCTCCTGCTGCTGCTGCTGCTGCTGCTGCTGCTGCTGGCACTTCAGGAACCTGAGCTTTACTGACTCATTTATTTATACGCTTTCACTCTTTCTTTTGTTTCCTCTGCCTCTCTGCACATTCTCTCTTTATGACATCTTCTTTGTTACACTCAGCTTCATTCCCTTCATTGCAAAGTTTGCAAAGAAAAAGTTTCTTTTTGAACTTCTATTATATAAAAATGGTCCCTTTAAACCATTTTATTCAGCTATGCTTATGTTTAGTGGAGCTTTTGAGTGGTGTGAGATGTTAGAGTTTTGAGAGGACAAAGATAACCTTACACTCCAGATGGTTTGTTGCACAGAACCATCTGGGAAGGCTTTTTTGGAAACTGTTCTGCTTTTCAGAAAATACTTTGGAGATGATTGGATGGACCATCCGTCTATCAAACAATGTAACTGGAGAGTACCGCCATCCAGGGAAACCCATATAGAATTTAGGTCATGAGTGAGCAAAGAAAGTGATTTTGAACCCACACTATAATTCACTGTCCTACAGCACAAAGTGACCTTAACACATATGCAGCGATTCAGGAGGATTTTGATTAGTTTTACTTCATACTAAGTTAAAAAAAAAAATGTCTCTCAGTTCTTCAATGAAGCATCAGTCACTGTCAAAACATCTGGAAAGTGATGTTGTTGTGATCATAACAAAGAAGAGACATGCCAATGAATTTCCCTTTGGGATTAATAAAGTAATTCTATCTATCTATCTATCTATCTATCTATCTATCTATCTATCTATCTATCTATCTATCTATCTATCTATCTATCTATCTATCTATCTATCTATCTATCTATCTATCTATCTAATCTATCTATCTAATATAAATCTATCTATTTCTATCACTATCTAAACATTTTAATAGAAAGGTAATGTAGTTCTTTCACTCCCCCAGACACACATACACACACACTTTCACTTAGGCAACCTCATAGATGCAGGCCACCACTGTCATCTCTGTGGTTACTATGGTGATATCGAGCGATATCATCCTTCATTCCCCTGACTGGCAGAATGGCAAGTGGTGTGGAACAAAGGTGAGACGATGGTCATGGTTAGAAAATGTGGAAGTAGCATGTGAGGACGAATGTACTGTAACACACACACACACACACACACACTTCCCATCACCTCTGTAATGACAAGGCAGCACAGTCATTCAGGACCAGCTAATGACAAATGCATAATTTTGTTGTCTCACTAGTCATTGTATCGTAGCTGCCTTGTCATATGTGACTCATGGATGAACAGCAGGAATGGATGGAAAAAATGACGCTGACAATCACTGACTTTTTCAGGCTTTTATATTATTACAGTGGAGGTGAGAGAGAGACTGGAAAATTCAAGAGAGAGAGAAAGAGACAATGCCAAGCAGCAAAGGGCCACTGGCCAGACTTAAAACCTCAGCCACTGGTATCAATGACAAACATGATGATGATGATGATGATGTGAGCTACCAGAGTTCCCAGCTTGAGAAAAACCCACATGTCTCTCACACAGCTCACAATAGTTAAGTGCATTTATTTCCACTCTAGGTTGTAACAGACGTTTTACCGAGGCAGGTCTTTATGTCTGACTCCCTCTTTTTGATATGTATAATTACTCACAGTGGTTAGTTCGAAGAGTTACAGATGACTTTGTCTTTAGGTTTTTTGCTGCATATGTTGTTAATAATGATTCATTTAATGATAGTATCATATGTGCCATAATAGAGGTGGAAATACCATCACTCAGTTAGCCCTGCTGTTGAGGTTCAGTAGAAAAAAAGTGTAAAACTGATGAGAGGACTAACAAACTAATGTTCAGGCAGTTGTACACAGTCCTATGACAGACTCCATATGACTGACAGGGGACACTGATGGCTTGTTCTTTTATATCTCTCACAGATGGCCCTGTTATATTTACAGTCTATTTTGACAGATGTTGACATCGGTATGTAAAGAGAGCTGAGCTGGTGTGAGTGTGGAGTGAATTATCATAATAGACAAAGTTTCACACTCATATTTGTCCAGTGTGTGTGTCTGTGTGTGCGCCCTGCCATACCTGCTCATGGGCTTGTCTGTGTGTGATTCTTGCAAGGCGGCTCACTTTCTCTGACAGCAGTCCTTTCTCTGTCTACATTGTCCTGAGCTGCTGCAGGTAATTTCCCCACCTATTGTCCCCTTCCACACTGCCAGAAACTATTATTCAACTCTAACCAAGCGAGAACAGTACAGCTCTGTTGAACGCTGCTTCACTCAGAATGAGACAATCCTGGGAGTGAAGCACAGGTGGAGCGTGTAATGGTTTGGGGACTTGTTACACCATGCTGCGACTGGGAGGACTGGGCCTCTGAATGGAGACACACACACACACACACACACCACTCACACAGCTTCATGCTGTGTGAAGTGAGGTGCTGCTGCTGTAAAGGCAGCTGTGGCCTGCTGCTCTAAGTTGTGCAGAAGATCGTCTTTGTTTTTTCTGGTTGATTTACAGCATGTCGCTGCATGTCAAAGCAGAGTAATGTAAGAGTCTGTGATTGCTGGTGCACAGGTTCTGCACGGAAGTGTCACAGAGCTTTGACAAACAGCAGCTCATCTTTCAGTGAGGCTGTAACACAGTATCTGACAGCTGACTGTATCCCTGCTGCTGTCATGGGAAAACAGAAGAAGCTGTCAACCTCTTCAGTTTTGATGTATTTGTTTTCTTGGCTTTGTATTTTTATGGGCTGAACCTATTTAACCTTCTCTGAAATAACTGTATCGCTGTTATTTGCAAAAAAATGTAAGTGTTTAAACTCAGGAGAAATACCGAAGCTCCATCCAGCAGAAACAGTGCGGTGTGGAAGAGTGATGGCAGCGTAATAGCAGTGGCTGTGTTCTTGGCTGTCACAGTTACCTATGGCGGAGATCAGTGAGTGACTGTGGCTGCTTGAAGTCTGACTCACCAAAACCACCGGGAGCTTTCAAGCTTCTCGTCCTCATTCAGACAGTCACTGCAGCCCGTCCAGAAGGAGCAGCAACAGGGACACTGCAGAGTAGATTAATGGTGGAGGCAAAGAGGCGGGCCAAGGGATGGAAGTCACACGGTTTGGTTGTGTTTGTGTTTTGTCAGCAGCGTAGGCCGAAGCACTGGAATGAGCTCTGGGTCTGGGTTTGGTTTTGCTTTGGCTCTGGTTAGTAGATGGAAATGAGCTAAACTGAGGAGCAGAGGTGGGACTGAAGCCAAGGTGCTCTTGCATTGTGTGTGGATCTGTGTTTTGACAATGAGTATGAGCTGTGACCAGAGGACGAGATGTAAGTGTCCCTGGAGCATGGTCACCCAGAGGACTTATAGGTAGAGCGTAATAGTCTACCTTTGTGGTCTAACAATCCCTTCTCCTGCGCTGTCTGTCCAAATACACTCTCCTCATTTCCACAGCCGGAGTGATGAGAAGGCCAGGATACACAGAGAACCACAGGAGAGATATCTAACAGAAGTTAATGGGCCACCAAGGGAATCTGTGGTTTTGAAGGCAGGGATGTTGTAACCACTACACCTTCTCTGGGCTTTCACTGTTTACTCTCTCCACCCACTTCTCTTAAAGTAGACATGTCTAAAAAATTATAATCACTAACTTCCTATTTTGGTTCCCATGAATGTCCCTTTGCTGTAACTGTAGATTGTGGGGTTGTTTGAAAGAGATACTTGCACAAATATAGCTGGAACTCACAAGAGACTTGGCCTAAATGAGCTATGATAAAACACACCAAAAAATATACAACATGATGATGCTTCTACTTGCTGAGAATATCCCTGTTTAAAGAGCCTGCATGAGATTTGTTTGAAATTCAAAGGGAATTATCAGATGTTCAGATGATGATGAATAGGGAAAGATTTTTTTTTCAAGTGTCACTTTGTGTTTTTTACTTTTATTTTCTCTGTACACACAATAGGGAAAAGCACCAAGTAGAAGAAATAATACAATTGATGACAAGATGACAAAATGGAGTCAACAACAGTACAAAAAAAAGGGTTTAGTGGCATTGTGTGCTGAGTAACCTACTTTTAATGTGGCAACAGTGCAGAGAAGTTTGCAGCTGCGTTATTATATGGTGTGATGTGAGGAGAATATTTGCAACTCTGTGACAGGCGTCAGTTTGAGTATGTCATTTCTCTTTATCTTTCAGAAAGCAGTGTTCACGAAGGAAGCACTGGCAACGACAACGATGGCAGCGTCTGTGGCAGTGACTCCGCCTTCTACAAACAGAGTGAAGGTGATCCATTCAGTGATGATGCTGCAGCATTAAACACAGTTCAGATGGGTTATTTCAGCTACAATATGAAAAATAACATAATTATAGTATAACAGACATCATCTTTTCCACTTTGCAGTTCTGTCTTGCCTTTTGTTTTGCTATATTGATTTTTTTTCTTCGCCATTTGTCCCTTTTTCCATTTTCATAAAAGCCAGAGCTTTTATGTCTATTGTCCATTAATTGTTGCCCTAACAAATAGAGACTGTAAAGGGGGCGTGAGTGTGGGGGAGAATCTCACTGGTGCGACACAATTTTCAACATTAAACCGCACGCACATTAGAATTCACACATAAATGCACAAACATAAATCCACCGAATAAATAAAACCACTGACAGGCCTCCTCACATAAATGCGCACATATGCAAAATTGTAGCCTCCTACACACCACACACAACACTTCTAGCCACACATGCTTGTGCCATTTACACACACACACATACACTTGCACCTCCTTATGCAACTAAATATTTAAACAGCCACAATCTCATGATAAAGCTACTTTCATTTATTAGGTAGTAATTACCTTTGTGTTGTTTATGCAATGATCAAGATCTGCCATTTAGATAATGGCAGCTCTTGAGAAGCCCACAAACAAACACTATGTGAGAGTGCTTTGTGGGCTATGTTTAAATGGACCATATTTTCAGCTAATGGTTTAAAACTTGTGTGAAATCACCATTTTGAGCACTATAATGCACAGCTGCTGAACAGGTGCATAAAGAAAATGAACTTATGCTTGAAAAACGTTCATGTACCTGCACAGTCGGCACCAGTTTGATTGGAAACGCAATGTTCTGCTCATAGACTTTCATCAGGCATCGTACTCACTACACTGCTGCTGTTGCCTCCCTCCTTCACCGCTCTCCTCTCAATTTGAAACAAGTCTGTACACAGGTCACTTCCTGTCATTAGCAAGTCACACAGTTAGGCTGTAATGAGTCATTGGAGCCTGTCCGCGTAAACAGCTCAGCTCTAGGTATATTTTTTCTAAGTTTTTCTTAGGTGTTATTTTGGGCTGTGATGTTCTTAGCATCATTAATTGCTTCGTTTTGCTCTCTCAAGTACCTTAATAGCCTTCAGGAGCTGTTTTCCTCTGCTGCTGCTGCTGCTGCTGCTGCTACTGCTGCAATTGGCGACCATGTTGGAGAGTGGGCTGAATTAGCAGGCCGAAATCTAATCACTCATCATTAATCCTGAGGGAAAAACATGTATATCTGTGCCAAGATTCATGGAAATACATACACAGCAGTAAATAACCATTTCCTTTAAAAATACAACATTGTCAAATTCATGATGGCATTAAAGTCAGAT
Source organism: Selene dorsalis (assembly GCA_900303245.1). Taxonomy (NCBI): domain Eukaryota; kingdom Metazoa; phylum Chordata; class Actinopteri; order Carangiformes; family Carangidae; genus Selene; species Selene dorsalis. Next base: position 31,132 of record OMNW01009579.1, read on the forward strand.
CATCGTGAATTTGTTAAGTCATTAGGATTCATCTAGTATTCGTTGACAGTGTGTAGGAACCCATCTCTCTTCTCAATGGCTCTATGTGGGTAAAAGACACAGCTTGTGTGTGTGATGTAATTAAAGGAGATCTATGTTACACAGATATTTATATATGTGTGTGATATTAGGTCACAGTATGGCAGAGACTCTCACAGTTGCCCTGCGTGTCGCTGAGGAGGCTATAGAAGAGGCCATCGCAAAAGCTGAGGAGTTCGGTGACAGCTTGGTGAGGATCCCTCTGTTCATCTTCTTCTCTTACTATCTCTATCTCTCTCTCCATCTTTCTCTTTTCTTTTCTTTTCTTTTCTTTTCTTTTCTTTCTATACTTTATTTCCTCTTTGCATTTCATTCCTCTTTTTTCTATCCCCACTGCCTCTGCCATAGCCTCTTACTTCTCCACTCTGTCGGTGTCAGTATCAGCGGGATGCAGTCATGGTTTTTGGCTAAGACGTCTGCACAGACCCTCTCTTGGTAATTCACAGTCGCTTTGAACTGAATATATTTGTGTGTGTGTGTGTGTGTGTGTGTGTGTGTGTGTGTGTGTGTGTGTTTGCAGGATGACCTCGTGGCTCTCAGGAGAGTGGTGAAAT
>OMNW01009579.1:46798-83015 GCA_900303245.1 Selene dorsalis
ATAGATAAAAAAAGAAGAAAAAAAAACAATATCACTATCGTTCCTGTTTAAATCCAGTGTGGATGACCATGAGGAGGTTCACTGTGCACAGCTCCACAGGTGGGCCATTCACTTTTATGTGCAATTGTTTGTTGCAATCCATATGACATGTTGGGGAAAATATAAACGTGCAAAAAATACAGATTCTCTATGTGCCACAGTACTCTGAGAAAAAAATGTATAATGAAATGAATAAAATTTCAAAAGTAAAGCTTCCTCTCTTGAAAGGAAATCTTTGCCATGCAAATATATACAGGAAGGGGGTCAATACATATAATCATAACACCCTTGTTTATTAATCAATATAGAATACATTTTTATTTACAGATACATTTGGAGAAGGAAGAAGGATTTTACCACGGACCCTTTCAACAAAGACCTCAGAACAGACACCAGAGAGAAATACAGTTAAGAGGAAAAGACGAAATAATCTTAATCAGGATCAAAAATAAAGACACAAAGCATTTGTCGATGGAGAGAGGAAGGCTCACTGTCATGGTAACCAATCCCCATCTTCCCCATCCAGCACTTTCTCGAGGTTCTCCTTGTTTCTGAAGCTGTCGAGGAGCAGCGCCAGTGTCCTGACCACAGGCTGCATCCCCCTGCTGCCCAGAGCCTCCACGCCACTGTGCCGCTTCCCAAAGCGCCCGATGGGTCTCACCCCACGACCAACGTACCAGAATGGATCTATCTCTGGACCTGGACCACACACAAGGACATCATCAGCGTCATGTTAACAGAGCAGTGTTGGTGTCAGTAAGTGATAAACAGACTAATATTACTGCCAAATACACAGATTTTATGATGACCTCCCATCGACGGGTACATTTTATAGCCCTGAAAACAAAAGTATAATCATTTTATGTTAGGTTATTTTCTCTGCTCATATGATGCTCCAAGGAAAAATTATATGAAGAAATTACATGCTGTTCCTTGAGTAATTTATCTTCCATTCATTCATTTAAATCAGAAAAAGATCCTGAAAAAACACTATAGTTCAAGTGTTGTACTATTTCTTTGAATGCTTTGGAATATACAAAGTAAAAGCCATTTATAAAGTCTAAGAATATTAAGATGCAATTAATGCTCCCTTTAGATGAAGAGAGATTTTTGTAACCGGTTGACAACAAATATCGAATCTAATGTCAAGTTTAATAGCAAACACTTTGTAAAAGATATTCTTCCCTTTTGTAAGCGATAAGCATATTGATTAGATGCCATAAATAAGTGAAGGTAAAGAGAGGTCAATATAAACTTAAACTTTCTGCACCTATCTTCATGCTTAGTGGATGTCCTTAATGTTAAAGTTTGTGACAATCCAGCAGATTATAAGAACAAAAAGCAAGCATACATTTTAAAAAGCATGGGAAAAATGTCTTACTTCTGTTGTCGACATTGTGAACGATGTGGAAGTCGTGCTCCACCGTGGTGCTGTGAGCGCTGCTGAAGCTGGAGGAGAGGAGTAGAAGCAGAGCCAGAGCTGCAGGCAGCCAGCGGCTCGTCAGGACACAGTCCCGGACATCAGCCACTCTCCCAGGCAGCATGCTGTGGAGTCACTCAAGGCACTACAGAGGACAATGGGACACCGGTCAGTAAAGCATCGCTCACTGTTAGAGGACACTCCAGTTAGAACAGAGTAGAAAGCCTGAAGAAATTGATGTAGGTAAAGATCAAAAATATCTCCAGTTTTACTATGAATTTAATTTTAATAACATAGAAAAACTGTTCTTCACCACAGGGAAATAGTTAAACATTAGTTTTTGTGAGATAAAGAAAAGAAAAAAAAGAACAGAAAAGAAAAGAAAAGTATATTAAGTCATTGAAACCTCATAACTAAAATAATGATGAGCATTACAAACTCATAATTATAATTATAGGTCATCAACATCATCACATTATATATCAATCTATGTTATTCCAATTATTCACCATATTAATAATGCAACCACACAGCTAGTTAACACAAATCTACCTAGATCATAAGATAATTGTCTAAACACGCAACTTAAATTGTCCTTATCTGTATTTATCCAGCTCTAAATACATATAAATATAATGTAATCTGCAAACAGCAGGCTCTTACCCTGCACTTTGGTAACAGGTTGAGGTCAGTTGGCCGAGGTCTGAAGTCGTTATTGTTGAGCAGGTGTGCTTCAGCTTATATATCCATGCTGCCAGCGAGCTTGTTGAATGATGAATCAAGAACGTCAGTCACACACAGTGAACCCAGACTACAGGATGCATCACCCCCTCCTCGCCTCCTCCCCTCCTCCCACTCTGTAACCCACCCCTCATCCCTGTGACAGAGGAGGTCTGGTTTAGGAGTTTTCCTGATATCTGTCACGCAGCAGAGCAATCCATCAGGAAGGGGATGGCATGTGGACCAGTTTAAATCAGTGAACATGGGGAGACCCACCAGTTCAAGTAGGTCTGTCAGACAGTGACTGTGGTGGGTGGTTTTTGATGAGTCTTTCATCAATCAGCTTGATTACAAGGGACCAGGCAGGACCCGCTAAGCTACTGCAAAAACCTCAGTGTATTCTTGAGCAGACTCCTGCATTGGACTGGACTGATAATATTAATAACAACTGGCTCCAAAATTAAATGTGAACAGCTCATTTTTGGCAGCATTTCTCTTCAAAGAACATGAGATGCGTTTAAGATTTTAAAAAAGTCTGATATCAAATGCAACAGTAGAGCTTAGTGTTGCAGCAGGAACAATCAGGTCTGCAGGAAACACAATTTGAATATACTCTCACCAGAGAGTTGACACCAATGAGTCATAAGTGAGAGGTTAAGGTGTGAGGAGCTTCATTAAACATGAAACATATTCAGGTGTAAAGTTGCCTTCGGGCCTAAAACAACGACTCTAAAGGTCAAGACACATCCTACAATGCTATTCAAAGTGAAACCATGCAGTTTACACTAAGATATAATTCGATGGCCTTATTCATTCTGAAAATCCATGAATAGAAAGCCAAATTAACAAATTCTTAATATGATGTAGGGCTAAAGCAATCTATTAACAAATCAGTTAATCATTTGATCAATAAATGGTTAGGCTGCAATGCCCTGTGCAATACCTCATACATAGCTATACAATATATTAGAAGGATATCATGTGCATGTGCATGCAGAGAGTATCGCCCTGGGGAAGCACTTTGGTTCTGCTCCACAGATTTGGGTAGCCACAATTTGTCACACACCGAGATCAGATTGTATGATTCAGAGCATGGCTGCAATAATAAGAAGATGACTACCCGAGGATGTGTAATCACACCACAATACAGAAATACCCGTAAACATAAAGCAGATTTGATTTAAGAGAGAGATTATTTGAAAACAACGTTTGTGATTTGTTGTCTCCAGATGTCACACACAGGGAGCGTGGGTGCGTGAGGCTTGGAGCTGTGCTGGAAACACATTCATAGGGCTGGGTTGGTGTTAGGCATGAATGCATTTCTGGATAAATCTAAAATAAAGAGCACAGAAAGCATGCTCAGGTACTGGTCCATAACATATGGTGACGTCATTTCTCCGTATCCAACATGTGATTAACTTCCCCTCTCTTCATGGTTCCATCTGCACCTGATTGAATGGCTTCATCTTGCCTGTGTCATGTGTCTGTGAATGGAGCCACAGAGGATCACTAGTCAAGTCACAACATAAGTACAAAATCTCTGACATGTGATGTGCAATAATATTGTTTTAAGTAAGAATAAAGGAATTTCATTCATAAAAATCACAGTGACAAGAACTATAAAGTTTAAAGAGGAGATTTCCTTGGTATTGTGGGACATGAGAGCACTGAGAAATGTGGTATTGATTGAGAAAACCCCGCTTTGCAGACTGATTAACAGCTTGACCCAGCTAAGCTTTGTGGGCTAAATCTAAATCATTCCTCTATTGTGCTACAGTATATTTTGTTAATTGCCTAACAATTCGTGACCTACAACACAATGTGTGGGCGCAGACATTCATTGACCATCTTGGTTTACCCTCTCTTCAAATATACGGGATAAACTGCAGTCAGCTTCAGTGTCGACATTTCCTGCTGAGCTTTCATTGAGAACAAAGGAGTATGACTGGCAATTTTAGTTGTAGTTCCCCAAATAGGAATGTTTCACAATACATGTTTGCAGCTACAGAGATAGTGAAGGTGTGCTACTTTGCTGAGGATTTAATCAGGATGTAAAAATTGAAATAGTAGACTTTAAAATATGTATGTACTGTGGATACAGCAATACAACAACCTATCAGCAGCTACCAAGAAGATACAATGAGACCAAAATACATTGATGCATGTGATGAAGTGTGGCCCAGTGGCCTAATGGATAAGGCATCAGCCTCCGGAGCTGGGGATTGTGGGTTCAAGTCCCACCTGGGTCGTGTGGCAGTCATCTATCTGTTTATAGTTACAAAACTGTACCTTCCCCATCCTTGAAAAAGTGGAAGGAGGGAAAGGAAGTCATTGTGATTCAATATACAAAATAGAATAAGAGAAGTGCAAGTGGAAATATTGACACTGTTAACAGCCAACTAGTACAAATGTGTTTTAGGTCATTGAGGTCATTGCAGAGAAGGGAGGTGTGAACAATACAATCACAATATGCCTTAGGTTTGTATTAGAGGTTACTTTATCAAAGAACCAAGAATAACTGCTATTTTTTTAAAAGAAAGGGTACAAGATTTGAGCATAGATTTTAAGGTGAATACAAAGGAGGACACACAATTTTCTCTTCTTTTTTCTTTTTATTTGTTTTAACTTAAATGAAAGTAGCAATTGGCTACCACAATGTATAAACACTGGGTTTATTATGGGGTCCCTTGCTGCCCCTTTGTGGTCAAATAAATGTATGCACATACTCAAACTGTGTACATCAGCACAACGTTTACTAACTGCACTGCACTGAAGCCACAAACTGCGTTTTATACACATCATATGTGCCTGAAATATAAATATTTCATTTCATACCCACTTGGTCAGCTAACACGGGAACTAAGGGAAGTCACGAGGGTCATCTGGGGGGGGGGATCATAAATATTACAACAGCATACGTCAGCTTCTTGCCGACGCATGCGCACTACGGAGTTAAAGCGTACGTACATAAACACACTTGAGCGTTACTAGTATCGAACTGCTTCAATAACCTTGACAGTGGGAGATACGGGATGTCTCGGAAGATACTTTTAGTTCCCGGTGTGAAGAAAGAAACACTCAATCTACCTGAAACGGAAAATTAGCGAAAGCGGAACAGGAGAAAAGTGAAACCTCTGTGCTGTGGCTTTTTTTGAAGTCGCTCCAAACAGTTGTCAGACTGTGCGCACTTGCTTCCTGTTGTCAAGTGGAGCTAATAAACATCTAACAGCCAGTTACAATGTGAAGAAGACGAGCGGGAGACGACGTGTGCGAAGAGGTAAACAACCCAGCGGACCCCGTGTGTTTGTATTTGTTTCCTACATGAGTGTGTTGGCAGGATGTCGCTGAGTTCAGGCGGTTGGACTTACGCCCCTGGCAACACACCGGAGCAGCCCGCTGCTCTCCCCGGTAACTATGGGGCCTCGCAGTCACAGCCCGGCTGCCAAACCGTCCTCATTTCGGTTCGGGTGTCGGTGTGCCATTCTGGTATACGACCACTGTGTCTTCCGGGGGCAGGTGATGAGTCACTCCGCCTGCAGCTCAGCATGGACCCGGGGAAATCCGGGGAATTCCGCCTGTCGCTCCAAGACAGCAGCGGGACTGGCCGGAGCGTGGTGAGTTCGCGGCAGCTACGGTGTTGGGCATGTTGTGGTGTGAGTGTCAGACACTCCGTATGATGAAAGATTTTAGATTAATGATAGATATCTAGACTCCGTAGTTGCTGTGTGAGAGTAGGTGGAATAAACCCAAAGTTTATATATAGCTCTGGCTGTAAGGGGCCCCCATGGTAAAAAAAAAATTAAAAAATTGCGCCATAAACACCTAGTGACCCCTGTGCTCTTTACCCCTCATGTTGGCTGTTTTGTGCTCCCTGTTTCCCAAATTACGCAAGACTGTCAGCTTTATTAGGCTATGTTTTGCACTCACTTTTTCTTAAATCTTATCTGCTGTGTTTTAGTTTGTGATGAGGTTTTAACCACACTTGTGGCATATGCCTAATAAAGAGGAACAGGAGCTACGCCACCTCTACACTGACAAGAAATGTCTCTTTTTCTTTCTTTTTACATATTTAATATGAATATTTATACAGACAGAAGGAGGTACAGCTGTCCAGTGTTTTGCATTTAAGTGACAAAGAGGAAAGAAAAATAGAGGGATCATCTGAGCACTTAGAGGTTCCTGACCCTCTAGGATTGAGAAACCATTGGTTGACAGGACAGGGGTCTAGGCCACCAGCACCCAGATTTCTGAGGAGTCCTTGAAGTTCAGCTCCAAGGGCTCTGATATGTAGAAAATATTACACAAACGCACCATCAATGCTGAACTCAACTGGTCCAAAACACATGTTAGTTATTACACTGCCCATCATACTAAAACTGTTGTAGGATAACACAACATGCTACACGATAAATTCGACTTTCTTGAAGCTGTTTTAAATTCTGCTTTGTTGTGATTGTGGAGAGAAACAATTGTCTTCTTTTCTTTGTCTTTTTTCTTCTAAAAGGCATTTTGAATAGTTAATCTGCACTCTGGGGTGGAAAATATCTCTCACATCTCTCAGTATGATGTGTTGTTGCAAATCAGCAGCTTGGGAAAGTTCCACGCAAAGTCTTTATCGTTTCCAGTCATTTTAGTTTTTTAAACTAATTCACATTCATCCTTCTGTTTCATACTTTCTTAATCACATTCTCTAATTACGCATGCCTATGTTTGAATTTGTAACCATATAATGGAATAATAAAATTATGGATTTACCAAACCATGTGCACACATGCTGTGATTCACATAGTTGTCATTTTGGAATAACGTAACCCATGATTCAGTTTTCTTCCCTGTTTTGCCCTACCTCATCTCCTTTCATTCTCACTGTCTCTTCCCCTTCTTCCAGACAATTGCTGAGTTTGATTTGAGAACAGTACACTATGAGGTGAAGTCACCAAAGTGCCATGAGCTAAGTTTGGCAGCACCGCCACATGACCGTATCAGCTTTAACTTCCGCTGCGAGCAGGAGGCCCATGAGTGGGCTACTGTCATGATGTCGTCACTGAGAGAAGCACACAGAGGTCAGTCACCTATCTTACTAAGCACTCACATTAACACTGGAGAGCAGCTGTAGAAGAAACATGTCAGCAACATGGTCATGTCAGCACCTCCAAACCCTCTTAACAATGTTGTTGGACATTCTGTGTTAGTGATGGAATTATTTTGCCCTGTAGTGAACTTAGTTTGTGTGAAATGAGCTTGATGTATCAGACCACTTAGCAATTGATTCATCTGAACAGAAGGGCTTTTCACTGGCCTGTTCAGTGCTTGGTTACATCACTAGCATCAGTCTCAACCACTGTAACTAAGCTTCACATTCTTGCTTTCAGGGAATTTCAGTAAATTGGTCTGTGCATACTTATATGAAATTTCCTTTTTGTCATATTCATTTGTATGTAAGCACGAAAGAAAAAGACATAAAAGCCTGAAAATATGATTGTAGAATGCTAAAACTGCCTTTTTTAGCTGCTATTGGAAAACATATATTGTACAGTTATACAGAACTGTGTACTTTACAGCTATGGGTAGCTATTGAAGTCAGCAGCTGTAGCTGTAACACAAACCTAGGCCCTTATTTTTCAGCTATCTTAATATAGCAGAAAGTGCTGATGTGGAAACCTCCCCTGGGAATCTCCCTGTGTAGGTAAATGGGGCTTAATCAGCTGAGATGAGACCTTAAAATAGATGTAGGACAAGCATAAAGGGCTAAATTTCCTTCCCACTCAGTGATGATAGTAAAATACTAGTTCTAAGCCATTAGGAAGTGCTCTTTTTGGGGGGGACTAAGTTTTCCCCCAGACATCTAAACTGCTGTGAAGAAGTGGAAGTGCCAGTGCAATAGACAAATAAGCCCTGTGGCAACTTACAGAGAGTTTCTCTTTCAGCAGATCTCATTTTAACACTTTTTAAGTGAAGACAGAGCTGGAGTTGAAAAGCTGAATATTCCTTGACTTTTGTATTTAAATGTTTTTGTCTGGTTTTCACCTTTCTTCATCGGCTTCAGCCCCTAAAGATAATGGTCTTCAGATGGATGATCTTCATCTTCAGAACACGTTGGCCTTGCAGCGAAAAGGTTCGTACACTGAGCATCTTCCTGCCAATGGAGAATATTTTATATTCCTTTATTTTTTGGAGATGATGTAACTAATTTAGTTATTTGTTCCATCATTTTACTCATTCATTGCACCATTTTTAGCTCCATAGTGGCTCTAACATCCTGTATGTTCACCTGTGTGGGCTTGTCTGTGTCTCTTTGTGCATTTCTGTGTGTATCCATCTGTAGAGGATAACTGCATAGAGTTGACCCACGCCATAGAAGCAGGTGACATGCAGTGTGCTTCTGCTATTGCTGTCACACTCGCCAGACAACATGCTGCGCTCAAGATTAAGCCCTTGACCAGAGACTATGAAGACACTGAAATCAAGTAGGAACATGATTTTGATATGATTGATGCTCAGAAATCTGATATAAGTTATCGTATAGATTTTGACTGATGGCTTTATTTCAATTTATTTAACAGTTTGGCTGTTGTAGTTGAAGATTCCTCCTCATCCTGTTGTGTTACTGTGAAAGTTTTCCCACATATGACGACCGCAGCACTGAAACAGCAGGTTAGTTTGACCCTGTTCCTCTTCCTTATTTTTTTTTAATACTGCTAATATCCTGCCTAATAATTTCCCAGTTTCACTTTCTCTACTGTTTGCTTCCTTTTTAATTTTTTCCCCTCAGATGTTTCTTGAATACGGTTTTCACCCGCGGGTGCAGCGCTGGGTGATTGGTCAGTGCTTGTGCACCAACCAGCGTTCTCTTGCCTCATACGGTGTTCGTCAGGACGGTGACACCGCCTTCTTGTACCTCCTATCAGCCCGTCATGCTCGCTTGACGCTCCAGGTCCTCCAGCAGGACCAGGAGAGTGCTCTTCTCCTCAGCCCTCCATCTCTGTCACTCACCACCCCTCCTCTCCCCTCTACCTCTTCAAACGGCCCCTCATCTCAAGACCGGAGGCCATACACCACCCTGCCCCCTCGGCTCAATGCCGGCAGCAACACTGGTGAGTGAGGGTGTTAAAACAACTGGTTGACTGATGCACCTTCAAGCTTACTATAATGCTCTTTAATTCATCAAGGATCCAAAGAAAAGTGCTGGTAGAAGAATACTGTACATATGATTTGACAGTATACACTTTAATTAAATGGATTTTTGTGATTTCACAATTAACTACATTTGTAATTTAAAAAAATACAGTTAATTTTTTTTGTTATAATATCCATATATACATTAAATGTGATATTTCAGATGAACTGTTTGACTGAAGAATACATTCTAGTAAAATGTATTGTCATAATATGTTTCCTTTATAGCACTACAGCACTTTTTAACTGTATCAAAATACCAAAATTAACAATATGACCTATATATTAACTATGCATCATGTATAAATATAACAATGCATTGTAATGGAAACTGTAAGAAGAACTGAAATGTGTTTAACCTTTTTTAATGTAATAGTCTAATGTTGTTCAAAATTATGTATGACATTTGATGATGCAGAGCTGTTTCCTTTAGACCTAATAAAGAAAGTCAGCAGAGCAGACAGTGATAACATCTGTGGGAGGGTTTGCACTTGCATACAGTGCATATATCAAAAGTTATGCAACCTGTACAGATAGAAACACACTCGCACATAATGAATTATGATTTAATGATCACACAAATGTTTCAGGTGGGTCAGAGAGAGGAAACATTGGTGAGATCAGAGACCTCATCCACCTAGAGATGCCACAACTCAATGAAGCACTGAGCCCCAACACGTCTTCCTCTCAGGTAATACATTAGTATGAAATTGTGGTGTTTCTTTATTCTATGTTGTCAATGCTTTGATGACACCCAAAACACAAGTTAGTGGAAAGAAAGTGAAGTACTAACGTGTGTTTCAGGGTTGGTCCTGCCCCTCTTGCACTTACATTAACAAACCGACTCGGCCGGGTTGTGAGATCTGCAGCACAAACCGACCTGAGAACTACGTCATCCCGGGGGGGTACCGGCCTGATGCACTGGAGCTCAGGCGCATCCAGCAGGAGAAGGAGGCCATCAGACAGTACCAGCAGGTAGGAAATACACACACAACTGAGCACACTATGCACCCACTGTCTTACACATACACCTGTATTCATGCAACAGCAGTATCTGTCACCCTTTTGTACTGAACAAAATCTTATTTTGGCTTCAGTGGATAGATTGATAATCAACACTTTGCTGAATATGAAAACTTAAAAGGGGCGTACCATTTAGTGACAATTGCATAGGTATTTTGTGGGAAAAGGGATGGAGGATGGAGGTTTCAACTTGGACCAAACACCCAAAAATAATGAGAGGGAGGTATGAAACTGATTCAAGGTTGACATTTGAATTCAAACTTGCAGGCTCTCTCAGGTTGACTCTCTTCTCTTCTGTCTCTGTCTTTTTGAAGGAGAAAGGGAGAAGAGAGGCGCTGAGGAGTGCTGGGGCTCAAAACAACTCACTCCTGTATAACCTGGACCAGGACTACTGAACACACACAGGCACACGCACACACTCCATTTCCATTCATGATGCACTTGTAGCACCAGTTTTGTTGCATTCTTGAAACACTCACTGTTAGATTACATAAGAATTCATCATGCACAAGCCTGTGTCTCCTTCCATGTCTATAGATATGCTTGAATTAAAAGCATATGGTACTGTTATTTCTATTATGAAGTTGAATGTAGGCTCATTTGAGATGCACGGATTTCACTGCAGACTGTTGACGCCTTATTTCTGCCAAGTATTGGCCAAAAAAGCAATATGAGCGATGGTGCATCCCGACTGCAGTGATTTGCATGTTTTTCCTACCATAATGAAACTGTATGCGAACATATGATTTCACATTTTATGAAAAATGTGAAAACATTGTTTTGGCCACAGAAGACTGATATTGAGCCTCTTGGGCCACTAATTGTATTTCATCAGAGAGATTTTTCATCATGTAGACACATAAGAATGATTAGTTTGCTGTTCAAGCTTTGATGATGAGACTCTGAATTGATTATATTCTATGTATTGACCAAGCCAGCTGGATAATCATGATCACTGTTGACTTTTTACATCAAGTGGCTATTTTATTGACAGAGGGTGCCACTCAGTTGAATGTAAAATTTAATTTTGCACTGTTTAATTGTATATACTCTGAAACAGACAATAAAATGTTTTTACACAACAGTGTGTCTGCATGTATGAGCATGCCTGTATGCGTGTGTGCGGGTTTAAAAAAAAAAAAAACATTTAGGAAAATTTATGGAAATGTACCTTTAACACCCCCAACAACACCACTCCTTGTCTCAGGCAAGAGAAGAGGAGCGCAGGGAGAACTTTGCTCGGCTGGTGATGATGGACGGCCAGGATCTGGTGCCTAACCCAGAGCCTGTGGACTGTAGGATCTGCTACGTGGACCTGCAGCCTGGTGAGGGTGTCCTGCTGAGGGAGTGTCTCCACTGCTTCTGCAGGTAAGAGTCAAGAGGTCAGGGGGAATCTTATAGAAAAAAAAATAGAGAAAGTGTCAATATCATAATTATTAAGATGTTAAGTAAATCTTGTCTATTTAATGCACTTTTATTTGTTTTTACCCAAAGTCTGAGAAGAGCAAAAAGAAGCACCTGTTTTGTGTTGGCTCCAACTGTTCTATGTTTGTGTTTGTGTCTGACCAGAGAGTGCTTACGCTCAGTCATCATGTTGAGTGAGGAGCCTGAGGTGCCCTGTCCCTACAGAGATGATTCGTATTCCTGTACCTGCTCCCTGCAGGAGAGGGAGATAAGAGCGGTGAGTTGTACCAATGAACGTCTTTGTTCTGATACACCAGGTTAGGATACAGTAACTTAAGAAGCTGGAGTATTACCATCTTCAAATCACCAGAATATTTAAATCAAAGCTGTTGTGTTTTGGCCTCTCCCCCTGTGGAAAATCTGGCTGCTCAAGCTGCGATGATGTAACAGTTTAGCATTATGGACACCACTGCTGCATGTTAATCAATAAACTGTGATGCAACCAGGACTTATGTCAGACAGCCAATTATTTTAATTTAGCCTCTGGATGAGTGAGTAAGTAAGTTGCGGGAAAATGTGTTTGAACACAACCAGTCAAGCCAGTTTGACATTACATGTGGAATGTGTTGGAAAAAAAATGTATAAAAGACAACATGCTGGGGTGTCGTTTAGCTCAAGTTGGTAGTCCTCGCTGCAGCCGGCCCTTTATCCAATCCCATCTCAGGTGGCCCTTTGCTGCATGTCATTCTCTCTCTGCCTCCCATTTCCTGTCTCTCTCTACACTATACTATCAATTTAAGGCAAAAAAGCCCCAAAATATACTTAAAAAAAAAAGACAACATCCTGCTCTTAAGAATTTATAAAGGACTGGAGTATTTGTAACTCAGACTTTATCAGGCTGTTTTGTTGTTACTCTTTTCTTTCTCTTTCTCCTTCACAGTTGGTGCCAGCAGAGGAGTACGAGCGTTGGCTGCAGAGAGGTCTGTCAGTGGCAGAGTCTCGGTGTGAGGGAAGCTATCACTGTGCCACTCCAGACTGTCGGGGCTGGTGTGTGTACGAGGACACGGTCAACGTCTTCCACTGTCCCGTCTGTGGCAAACACAACTGCCTGATTTGCAAGGTATGAAATATATACAGGTTTGCTCTATAGTAGAATGGAAGTAAAGCTTTAATCACAGAAGAATTTATCCATTAAAGATGATTAATAATAAAGAGTCACTGCTGAAAGTAGTACCAACTTTCTGATTGGTCTGGTCACCTTAGTTTAACTTTTTTGTGTGTATTCTTGTATTCACTGAAGTTGAAGTATTTTTCTGTTTCTGCTACTTCAGGCAATTCATGAGGGAATGAACTGTAAGCAATATCAAGATGATCTTGCAGCCCGTGCTATAAATGACTCTGCTGCAAGGAGGACAACACATCTACTCAAGGTGAACTATAATGGACTCTTGTTAAAATGTTAATGCCAAGAAAGAGAAAGAGACGTCCCCTCTAAACTGTCAATCCTTCTCTTTCTTCCCTTCTTCTCCATCCCACACTCACTTTGTGCCTTACAAACAGACTCTCGTGCAGTCAGGGGAGGCAATGCACTGTCCCCAGTGCGGTATCATTGTACAGAAGAGGGATGGATGTGATTGGCTGCGCTGCACTGTCTGTCACACTGAGATCTGTTGGGTAACCAGAGGGCCCCGCTGGGGACCGGGGGTAAGAAACATTTCCTCATTTCTCTTATTCTCCCACACCAGATTTTCGTTGATGGTCTACTGAATTGCTGTTGACAGATTCTCAGGAAGGCTGACTGTCTTTGTCTCCTACTGCATAAAAGCAGTAATCATCTTTCCATCTCTTATTCTGTTCCTTTCCAAGGGCCCTGGAGACACGAGTGGAGGATGTCGCTGCAATGTCAACAATCAGAAATGTCATCCTAAATGCCAAAACTGCCACTGAGAATTTCCAAAATTGATCAAACTGAAGAAAGGAATGAGGGACTGAACTTGAAAACTTCACTCTTCTCTAAAACATGGAATAGGATCAAAGCCTATAAAAAAAAAGTGTATAAGTAAAGTTGACCTGCAGGACTTTTACAAACAATACAACTGGAGACATTTCTAACTATCGCTCACTGCCAAATAATCAGCGGCTGTTAAGAGTAATCTGAATGACAGCAATAATATGTTGGGATTCAGCTCAACAGGGAAATTAAAGTTGTGTGTGTTTAATAGTACAGTGTTTAGGATACACTGATCACTCACATCTGACTACAATTATGATAAGTATGGTTAGAAGTATGCAGGAAAAGGGTATTTACTTATTTGTGTGTGGTGCCTTTTTAAAATGACTGCACTGCAGATTTAGCAATACAGGGGTGTTTTGTGTTGTGGTAGTTAGATACCAGGATTAAACTGCATTAAACTGAAGTGACCTTATTCTTGTGCACAAAAGCTGTAGCAGGGTGTTTATGATGACATTTTCTGGGAAAAGTCATGAAATCTTTGTTGTGTCCTTGATATGCAATTTTCTGCATATAGATAGATTTACGCAACTGTAAGTTATGTATAGTGAGGGTATTTTTGGATGTGTTCTCTTTGGGACAGTTGGACTGATTCTGATTTGCTGTTGAAGCACATGACAGTGATACAAGACTGTGATCTGTTTGGCACTCGCATGCCTCCGTATTTGACCAGAAATGTGGAGATGCAGCAACCACACAGAGGCAGCATCTCTCCTGCTGATCAGCTGAGTATTGTACGGTGACATTCCCATTAAGGAACTCACATATGGTGTGGTGCACATGGTGATATTAACTGGCATACTTAACTGCTTTTTTAATAGTATGTGAAACCTTTCTATCCTTATTGATATCCGAGGAATTTCCTAATTCATGTGTGCATGGATTTGTTATCCAAGATGACAACAGATGTTCACATTATCACTATAAACAGGATATGAGCGAGTATCTTCACCAGCTGCACTCTATGTTCACCAGAAGAAATGAAATAGACTCCAAATTCCACAGTATGCCCCCACCTACACTACTGTCCTGCACTGAGCAGCCATGAATAATTATTTACTGTTACTTATGTTCAGATGACAGCAGTGTTGCTGATGATCTGTTGTGCCTTACTGATCAATAAATAACCTTTAAACTCACTCATACTTCATATATGTTTTGATGTCTAGCAGTGTCCAACGAAATCTTCACATTGCCGGGCTGATTTGATGGATCAGCTCTGTCCTGTTGGAACAAATTGACTATGTTGAAAAAATGCAGACACATGTAACGCCATTGCAAACAGCAGGTACAAATGCTCATAGCGTTACTGTACAGATAGAGGAAGGGCAGCAGGATACACTTGACATTGTTAAGAGGCCTCTGCAGGGATCTCGAGACTGCACACAAGTCGTACTGTGTAGTGGTGTTGTGTAGACCACTTCCTTTGTTCACTGATGCTGTTCGAGGTTAATGGCTTCTTTCACTCCACTGTGGTCATGTGAAGAAATTATGTTTCCTCGATGTACAGCCCTGTGCATTCCTACAATTAGACCTGACCACATTCATTTGTTTTGGGTAATACCAATACACATTTCATTTATTCCGCCCTTCTTCTTGTTCTTCCTCTTCTTGTTGCTGTTTGTATTTTTTACTTTAACTTTTTTTTCGGGGACAAATATCTTCCTGCACTGCGTGGAAATTGTTTGGGCAAGAAATAAAATTATCTTTTAAAATACGAAAATATTGGATCAACGTACTCAAACAATTTTAGGAAATGACAAATTCGTCCTTAAAGAGACCTGGAAACTGATTATATGATTTATGATGAAAGAGTGAAGTAGAGTAAAAGGTACATGTTCATCTCGCTAAAAGCGGAACTTGTTGTCCACAAACTCATGTGCAAAAAGTGAAGTTTTCTTCTTCTTATTTTGAAAACATCCGACAGGAAGAGGCTGCTGGCAGAGGATCAGCTGCGCCGCCTCACTGCGTAATCGAGCTGAATGTCCATGGATACATCCATGCGTGCGCACCAGGCACAGACAGTGTGATCCGGACCGTAGATCCAGACCTACTCAAATTTCAGACCCCCGGCTTCTTCCAGCGGGGCGGAGTTTAAGCCCCAGCGAGCTGCACACGGCGAAACAGGCGTCTCCGGTGTGAGTCGCGACATCGAGCACAGACGTGAAGGGAGGTGAACCTGACGTTTACCGGATTATCAAAGATTAAGAGGCATCCATCGCAGTACCGGAGGACAGGTGGGTGACATGTCGGTAGGGTTAGGGGTTGCTTCTAACTGTGGATGTGCACGCTCCCCTGCACACAGACAGTGGAGGGGTTTTTAGCTACAGCATGCTCACAGCAACTGAGCCTTCAAGTCTGTAGAATAGTGATCATGTGATTGCATTGAGGCAGTGCAGAGATCACGTTTGTCTTTGGATTAATCCAGTCAATCCCCAAAGAGAGTGCATTTATCCTGACAGTGGTGGTGTGGTCAGTGACATTCCTGCAGGGTGGATTTATCGTGCTCAGTGCTCCTTTAAAACTGCAGCTGCCCTTTCACCGTGATTTAAAGCCACAGCAGCGGACACAATAGCTTCCACATGTGTGAAAAACATACAGTATAGCCGACTATACTCTCATAGTTATGTTTTGTTTTGGAAAATATATCAACCAGAGTGGCTAAAGTATGTGGCAAGACAAGTACTCTTGACCTGACTGAGGATCAACCTGAGCTGTGGTACCAATACGTAAGCCTGTGTCAAAATGTCAAAGGTTACAAGCTTTACAATGCAAAACATGTGTGTTAATGATTTTTGTGAATGAAGTGTGTTCCTCCTCCTTCCTCTCCTTGCCACCAGGTATCTCAACCCATTCCCTTATCAGTCCATTATTGCAGCATAGGAGTGATTATAGCCTAATGTTTACTGTCTCCACTTCACCTTCTCAGACTCCACTCACTTCAACATCCAGGAGCAGCTTCTTTGTCTCTTCTCACTATGGCTGAATCTGAAGGGAAATTCGACTTCGCCATCGACCGGGGCGGCACCTTCACCGATGTGTTCGCCCGGCTGCCTGATGGTCGTGAGAGAGTCCTGAAACTGCTCTCAAGAGACCCCCAGAACTACAAAGACGCCCCTACTGAGGGGATCCGCAGAGTCCTGGAAGAGGTAACATTACAGGATGGATGTATCAATACATACTATTGTAAAATGCTCTCGAAAAAATACTCTCGTGGTTATTTTTAATTTACTCAAGGAGGTTTGTTGGATCAGAGGTCAGATGGAGGTTAACGGTGGTTGACTGAGGTCTTGTGTTTTTTCAGTGGGAAGTAGCTATACATGTAGTTTGAATCACAGGCATGACTTCAATTGAAAAACTGTAGTAAAAAGCATGGTCGAGCTTGAGATTTTTTTTTACATTTTTTGCTGTTGCTGTGTATGTGAGTGGAGCTGGTCATTTGCCAAAGAAGGACACTGTTTTGGTCAGTGATATCCAGCATCAATGAAAATGAGAAACAATACTCGTGCAATCGGTAGTAAAGCAACGATTAACACCTTTAGATAAGGAGTTATCAGATTTATTGCTGTTGCATGTGCTTCTTTTGAATTGTTAGATAACCGGCTTGGCTTTGAGTGCAGCTGCATTGACTAAAATGTGGAGAGAGACTATTAGATTTTTGAGAGCAAATTAAACATGTTTGATTACACACATCCCGCAGTATTTCTAACGGAGAACATAAATGACATCAACGTGTTTTTATGGATTTATTGACAGGAAACAGGGCGGCCCTTTCCTCGCGAGCAGCCTGTAGACACCTCACTTATTGGCTGGATCAGAATGGGCACGACGGTGGCGACCAACGCTTTGCTGGAGAGGGAAGGAGAGAGGACTGCGCTCCTGGTCACCAAAGGCTTCAAGGACCTGCTGCACATTGGCACACAAGCCAGGCCAAAGCTGTTTGATTTGGTTTGTGATGGTAGTTTTCCTAACCCATGAATAGGACACATGTTTAAATGTAAAAGTGAGTACACACCTGCTTATATAAGATACTGAACTACTTGACCACTCCCTGAGTTGTGACTTTATCCAACCACCTGACCTCAGATACCAACTCAGCTCAAACATATTTGAGCAGATCAGCAGAACAATGTATTTTTTACTGTACTGCATACAATGTTTACAAGTAGTCTGGATAAAGGGCTCTTGTCCCCGCAACATAAGGTTGAGTTATTATCTTGTATTACAGAGACTGGGGGTAGGTCTTGGAATTTGCTCCCAGGCCAGTTGTACCATTAATGGTTTGACTGGTAACATATCTTTAAAGCTGATGCTCCATTACAGAGCAAAGTGTCAAAAACACAGATGAGAGTTTAAACTTTTAAATTACTATACTCATTATCAGTAGCATCCACTTACAGTAGAACATATGACAAATACATGGAGATTTGAAATGACACTTATCCTGCCATAATTTGACCCAGCCTCCTGCATGGATGTCGCAATATGCTGTGCTCATTCTTATCTTTATACTACTGTCCTGTCCTGTTGTATTGGATGTTTCATGTAATGGCCCACCTGTTTTCTTTTCTGTCTGCTTCACATAACCCGTGTGTGTGTATATTAACAGGAGGTTGCAGTGCCTGAAGTACTGTATGAGGAGGTGATAGAGGTGGATGAGCGAGTCGTCCTCAGGCAAGATGGCTGCCAGCTGCCCAGAAAAGATCCCAAACGCACTGTCAGAGGTGTGACATTTGTTAACATGCTAATCTAAGACAGTGTTGCTAAACTTAATACCTGCTTCATCAAGTCAGAAAAACAGTTTCTGTTTCCAAATGTCTTCAGGTTTCATGCTGTTTCTCATCTTCACATTTTGAGTCCTCAAATACTTTAAAAAAAAACAATATGCATTTGTGTGCTGGTGTTTCCCAGGTAGTACTGGGGATTCACTGGAAGTCTGGAGGGAGCTGAATCTTGAGCGTGTGGAAAAAGACCTAAGGGGAGTTCTTTCCCGTGGGATCACCAGCTTGGCTGTCCTCCTGCTGCACTCATACACGTTAGTAGTACAACTTGTTCCTGTCTTTTTGTGCATGGAGGCCTATTTATTCAAGCTATATTTATTCTTTACTTACTTATCTGTCTTCCCTTCACAGTTTTTTTCACTTACACTACTCTTGTTTTTTTTTGTCAGCATATACTCTATTACATAATTCGACCTCTCAGTCTCTCCCTGTCTCTGTGGGAGTAGTGGTACAGTATACACAGACCATGTTTGAGTCTGGTGGTGTCCAATAGCTTGTTTCTATTGTATATGTAACCCATGTGGTCTAGTGGGTGGAGGTTCATGTTTTTCTACCAGTTTTTCTCCCCTTGACTTCAAGTCTCCTCCCACTTGTTCCTTGAAAGCTGTTCCCATTTGAAGAAACAGCCTGCAGGAGTCTCTAAAAAGTTTCTGAAAATGAAAGAAATCAAAAGAAAAGAGCACTGAAATTTTTTTACTTCCTGTCACGTGTCACAGACAATGCACATGCATACTTTTCTTTCCATTGGCATGAATGTGATTTGGAGGCTCTTAAGTGATAAGAGGGACATAATGTACAGAAAAGCAGTGGTGGAATTACATTACAATCACAACCTCTCCCTTTTTCGCTCTGTCAGATGGTCTGGTCATGAGAAGGCAGTGGGAGCCCTGGCGCGGCGTCTGGGCTTCGCTCAGGTGTCTCTGTCCAGCGAGGTCATGCCCATGGTGCGGGCAGTGCCTCGGGGCTATACCGTCTGTGCCGACGCCTACCTCACCCCCAAAATTCATCAGTATTTAAAAGGCTTCACCTCTGGCTTTAAGGGTGGTCTGAAGGTGCGTGGTGTGTTTCTGATGTTCCAGTGGCTGGAGGTCAGTTTGAGTCACTGAACCCTGAAGTGATCTCCTCCGTCTCTTATTCCCCCCTGACCTCAGGAAGTGGACGTGTTGTTCATGCAGTCAGACGGAGGCTTGACTCCCATGGAACAGTTCTGCGGGTCACGGGCCATTCTTTCTGGCCCAGCGGGGGGTGTGGTGGGATATGCCATCACCTCTTACAGCCAAATGGAGAAAAAACCTGTGATTGGCTTTGACATGGGCGGTGAGTAGGGGGGAATAATGTGAAGAGCTTCCTGCTATTGTTTTTTAGTTGTTTGTTGTACAATTCTTTGGGTATCTAACTTGTTTGTTTGGAATAGTCCTTTACAGTCTTTTATTCTTCATCTTCCTGACTTGTTCTCTCTTCTTTTATCCTTCCAGGAACCTCCACAGATGTGAGTCGGTATGCTGGCCAGTATGAGCATGTGTTCGAGGCTACCACAGCTGGAGTGACCCTGCAAGCACCACAGCTGGACATCAACACTGTGGCAGCAGGAGGGGGGTCACGACTCTTCTTCAGGTCAGTTGAGATGCATAAGTGTGGCCTATGTAATATTTCCAGTGGATCTTTAACTCGGTGAGACACCTGAGACATTCAGACTGTGAAAGAGTTTAATGTATTGAAGAACCTGGCACAGCTCTGACAAATTCATTTGAAATGTGATATCAGGTCTGTCAGCATTAGTGAAGCGTTCAGTGCTTTGATGTGGTATTGTAACCTTGCCAAATCTCTAATGCAACTGAGTCAGCAGGCTGTGTATTCTTTCATAAGCACATGACATTTCAAAATATGTCTTTCTACCTGTTTTGTGACATCTCTCCTTTCTCTCCTGTCTTCTCAGGTCAGGGATGTTTGTGGTTGGACCTGAGTCTGCAGGCGCACACCCAGGACCAGCATGCTACAGAAAAGGTAACAGAAAGCTTGATTCCCTCCTCCATTCTCAAGTTTATTCTTTACACTTTCCAATTTTCTATCTTGTTTTAATTAAGCTTTTCAGTCTACAACTTTGTAGATGGTTAACTGTTCATTCCCACGCCACATTTCCCGCCCATCGTCTGTGATTTCTTTTCACTCCTTAAATGATTATTATGCATCCAGCTGTTACAACTGTCATTCATCCACGCAAAAATCCAGACAAGCGCAGTGGGAGTGGATGATTAACCTGATTTAGCTCTGTGAACGTTAGATAGTGGCACAAATCCAAGTTTCAGATGACACACTGAAGCTTGCCTTTCAGTTACATGTTAGGGCTGTAATGCGTGCGAACAAAAAGAACTGTCTGACTTTATTGTGTATCTTTGTTGGCAGTGGTGTAGTGGTTAGCTCCATTTCCATAACTTATTTACTTTACGCATCAAGTAAGCATCTCACATAAAAGCGATCTTTAAACCTGTACTTTCAGTCAGAACTACAATTGATTCACTGTGTAATTTTCCTAGGTGGCCCTCTGACTGTGACAGATGCTAACTTAGCCCTGGGGCGACTCCTCCCTTCCTTCTTCCCAAAAATCTTTGGGCCTGGTGAGAACGAACCACTGTCCTTGGAGGAGACCATGAAGCACTTCCGTCATCTCACCCAGGAGATCAACCTCTTCTTGTCCTCTAGCCAGGCACTAATATTTCCTGAGATATTGAGGAGAAGTTCAATTTTATTTTGTAAACTTTTAATGATGAAACTCATAGTTTCTTGTTTTCCTATCTTTTTTAAGGCTAGTGCAAATGGAGCCAACCAATCAAACAACAGGATGTTGCCAGGCAGCCAGTCAGAGATGAGCGTGGAGGAGGTTGCCATGGGATTCATTCGTGTTGCTAATGAGGCCATGTGCCGGCCAATCAGAGCTCTGACACAGGTAATTTGGGTTTTAAATCTGGAGAAGTACTGACTCTATATATTTGATTACATTTTCTTCACTTTGTCATTGTCTTTGGGTCACTCCCACCCCTCCCCCACATCTTACACCTTCATAGGCCAAGGGTCATGATACATCTCAACACGTGTTAGCCTGTTTTGGGGGTGCAGGTGGCCAACATGCATGTGCTATAGCCCGAGCCCTTGGAATGAAGACTGTCTTTATACATAAGTAAGGTTTACAGATTGTTTTTCCACATTGTGAGTGTTAGCACGTTCACCAAGGACAGTAATAACCATATTCATGGGCTGTAATGTGTGTGCTGCAGATACAGTGGTGTGCTCTCGGCTTATGGACTGGCTCTAGCTGACGTGGTGGAGGAGGTACAGGAGCCGTGCTCGCTGCAGTATGAGCAGCAGAGTTTCACCGAGCTTGACCGTAGGGTGGAGCAGCTGTCAAAACGCTGCCGTGATACACTCTGTGGACGTGGTTTCACCAGGTCAGACCACACACAATACCACATTCTTTGATCCATTACTCTAAAAAGTACTAAATGTTGACATAAATGCGCCTGATTAAAGCAGTCCTGTGTTTCTTGACCATGCAGCACTCAAATAACCACTGAGGTGTTCCTCCACCTGCGTTATGAGGGCACAGACTGTGCACTCATGGTTACTGCTGCCGGTTACCCCAGCAACGCCCAGTCCTGTCGTGCTGGAGACTATCGCAGCGCCTTCACCAAACGGTTAGCTCCATATTTACTCATTTGTTCACATATGTCACATGTCCTGACCTCACTCATGAGTGAATAAATCATTGCCTCATACACTTGCTCCTTCCTGCCTCATGTTTACAGTGTGTAAGTAAACACACCGCTAAGTTAATGTGTTGTTTTTCTGTAGGAGATAAGCTTAGCAAATGTATGTTCTCTCTGACCTTTTTCTTTCTCCTTCACCTATGTTACACTTCTACTCTCTAGTTATTTGAAGGAATTTGGATTCACCATCCCAGACAGACCCATCATGGTTGACGACATCAGAGTGAGGGGTTGTGGAAAATCTGGAATCAAATCGGTGTATAAAACCAAGATGGGATCTGGACAGGCCAAACCTGTCACAGTATGTGTACCTGAACATTTTGGATACTTACATACATGTACATGGACACATTCTCTCTTTTTTAACAGAATTTATAACAATAGAAACAGGTTGTTCGGACATAGTTTTCATCAGCATGTAATTCCCACTGGGTATGTTCAGAAAAGTATTTGCAGTTTAAAATTTCCAAAATACAATTTTCTGGTTTGAAAGCAGCTGTATGATTATTTGTCATTAATGTCTGCTCTTCTCTGTAGATGACCAAGTGTTACTTTGAGGATGGATACCTGGACACCAGTGTGTATCTATGGGAGGAGCTGCCATGTGGTCACAGCATCCAGGGACCAGCCATCATCATCGACAAGAACAGGCAGGCACTTTCATCTTAAGTATTTTTTTCATTATAGTATCTGCTGTTTTGTTTCACTGAATTCAGGATATTGGAATCTATTAAATATGATTAAACAGTTCATTTGAGTTAACAATTTCAGATGCCTTAAAGTTAGTTGTATTTCCTCACTACATTATTTAAGTATTCAAATGCTTGAGGTTGAGTTTGATGTGACACTGGTCTTAAATTGGGTCTTTAAAGTGGCAATAATGCCTGATTTACCCTGTCTGAACATGTGTGTGTGTGCCCTTTGCTCCATCAGCACCATCCTGGTGGAGCCATGCTGTGAGGCTCATCTAACAGAGGGGGGCGACGTTTGCATGACTGTAGCCAATGACCCTCACTGTGCCCTGGGCACCGAGCTAAACACTGTGCAGCTCTCCATCTTCTCCCACCGATTCATGAGCATCGCAGGTACACCAATAGAGGAATTTGTGGAGAGAAGAAAAGCTGTTGAGGAGAATCTTGAATATGGATCTGTAAAGCTGTTCAGTGTTAATTTCCTATTTACTTGCTCTACAGAGCAGATGGGTCGAGTTCTGCAAAGAACCTCCATCTCCACCAACATCAAGGAACGTCTCGACTTCTCCTGCGCTGTGTTTGGACCAGACGGCGGCCTGGTGTCCAACGCACCTCACATCCCTGTCCACCTGGGTGCCATGCAAGAGACTGTCCAGTACCAGGTTAGGGATGGTTAGCAGTGTATGTTGTAATGCTACTCAAGTAACACAACCTAGTGTGCGTGGCAGTGAGTAAAGTTCTTGTATCTGCTTTTCTCTATGCAGATCAGATCTCTGGGCAACAAGCTGAAAGAAGGGGATGTGATTCTGAGTAACCACCCATGTGCAGGGGGCAGCCACCTACCAGATCTCACAGTCATCACACCGGTTAGTGTTGACTGTTCTTACTGTGTCTTTGCTCTCCTACTCTCGGGTCTTTCTCACTTCATCTCTCCCTCTTCTCACCCCTAGGTGTTTAGAAAAGGGGTGAGCGGGCCGGTGTTCTTTGTAGCCAGCAGAGGGCACCATGCTGACATTGGGGGCATCACTCCAGGCTCCATGCCCCCCCACTCCACCTCCCTTCAGCAAGAGGGCGCCGTCTTCACTTCCTTCAAACTTGTTACTGGAGGGGTCTTCCAGGAAGAGGGTAAGAGATGAGGAGATGAAGTGAAAATGAATGTGAGAGACAGATGAAAGGAAGCAGCAGACATGAGGCAGAGCTGTATCTTATCTACAAGTCAAGATAAAGTATCATTGCTTCCGGTTCAAAGTGTTTCCTTGCAAATATACAGTATATTTTAAGCATTTTAGCATTACAAATGAATAACAGGACTGAATCTTCACTCTTTGTTCCCATCATGCTTTTCTCCTCATCCCTCTCTCCCCAATTGCATTCCTCCATCTGCTTTATCCTTCCTTCTCCATATCAGCTGTAACGGAAGCTCTCATGGCTCCGGCCCAGCACCCAGACTGCTCTGGGACTCGTAATCTCCATGACAACCTGTCAGACCTGCGAGCTCAAGTGGCAGCCAATCAGAGAGGGAGCCAGCTGGTTGGGGAGTTGATTGACAGCTATGGACTGGCTGTGGTCCAGGCCTACATGGGGTACATTCAGGTAAGTGTCACTCCTTGTGAGTATAAAAACAATAAATATTGTTACTGTGAAAAGTATGAAAAGTACTGCTTGTGTTGTACTACTACAGTTTTTTGTGTTTTGATGTCTCAGAGTAATGCAGAGCTGGCGGTGAGGGACATGCTGAGAGACTTTGCACGTCGTCAGCGGCAACAGACTGGCTCCTTGGAGGTGGAGTCGGAGGATTTCATGGATGATGGGACACCAATCAGACTGCGGGTCCAGATTAATGAGGAGGAGGTGAGCTGGAGGAATCTCCTCAGGATCTTTCACAGTGTGTTCATTAACTTGAAAAACATTACAAGCTTGCATTATGAAGTCAGGTCGTTACTTAGTGTGAATGTGGAATTTAACTAGAAAACCTTCATCACCACAGGGCAGTGCAGTGTTCGACTTCACAGGGACTGGAACAGAGGTGTGGGGCAACTGCAACGCTCCACGGGCCATCACTCTCTCTGCCCTCATCTACTGCCTGCGCTGCATGGTGGGACAGGACATCCCCCTCAATCAAGTAAAAATGTTTTATTCTAAGAGCTGTTGCATTGTGGGCCCACTGAAATAGTCCAGTGTCAGCAAAGCAAAATGTGATATATAATATAAATGAATTAAAAATAAAAGAAAATTAATTTGGACATGGCTAATCGATCCCTTTAAAATGAATTAATATCCTTAGAATTTTCATTATCTGTTTTCTTTTTTGTGTCCAGGGTTGTCTCGCACCGATCAAAGTCATCATCCCGCCTGGCTCAATCCTCCAGCCTTCCCAGAATGCAGCTGTGGTCGGAGGAAACGTTCTCACATCCCAGCGAGTGGTTGATGTCATCTTTAGAGCATTTGAAGTGTGTGCTGCCTCACAGGTGAAAAAAAAGGCTGGTTTCATCCATTTAAAAAAAAAAAAGTTTCATCTCTCTTGGGGAGATATTCTTCCAGCTTTAATCTCTTTGGATTGTTGTTCTTCTCACCATCAGGGCTGCATGAACAACATTTCATTTGGCAGCGAGAAGGTTGGTTACTATGAGACTGTTGCTGGGGGAGCAGGGGCGGGGCCCGGCTGGAATGGGCGGAGTGGCGTTCACAGTCACATGACCAACACTCGTATCACTGACCCTGAGATTCTTGAAAAGAGGTGGGACAAGAGTTTTAGTTAAAGTTGAACGTGTGAATTTGTTTTGTGCATTATTCATGTTTTGTTGTTATTTCTCTGTACATTGGCTCCTGTCTTTCTGGTGTTCAGGTATCCAGTGATTTTAGAGCAGTTCTCTCTGCGGACCAGCTCAGGAGGCGCAGGGAAATACTGCGGTGGAGATGGAGTGATCCGGAAACTTTTGTTCAGGAACAAAGTGGTTCTGTCTGTACTGACAGAGAGACGAGCCACTCACCCCTACGGCCTCCAGGGTAAACTTTCTCACTAAACGAAACTCGGTTGTTTATTGGTCTTACATGTGGTTTTGCATTTTCCTCATGTCAAGTGATGTCTTTCTTTTACTATGTAAAATAATTCGCTTGTCTCTTTATCAGGGGGTGAGGATGGAGCAGCGGGGCTGAACCTGCTCCACAGGGCAGATGGCAGAGTCCTCAATCTGGGAGCCAAAACCAGTGTGAGCCTTCAGCCCGGGGTAAGACGGTGCAATGTGGATGTGAAAACAGAAATTATCAGAATGATTGTGATAGCTCTACAACCAAATGTTGATGCTGCATGAAAACTGTCATTCGTGTTACAAATATATTTTCAAATATATTTTCAGGATTTTGTATTTTTCCAGATTTTTCTGTTTTGTAATTGATTGTCATTTGTTCAGCTGTTGTGATGGCAGATGCTGCTGCTCTGATTATTGTCAATCAAATGTATTTTAAATGGTAAGTACCTACTGGGTACCTGCAGACAAACTTTTCAGTTACTGAAGAGTCAGCACTTTCCTCTCTTTGTCCGTCTCCCCCTACAGGACATGTTCTGCCTCTACACCCCTGGAGGAGGAGGATATGGAAAAGAGGAGGAAACAACCAGCAGACCTCAGAACAAGCGCCGGCGCTTGAATGAGACTTTCCCTGAGAGGGGCAGTGTATTTGAATACCGAATGGCCCAAGAAGGAGTGTGAGGAGAAATAAGAAGGCAAGAGAGGGTGAACAGACAAGCCATAGGAGTGGAGGTGAACAGATGGGGGAAATTACAGGAACACAAGCACAATGAAAGATGAACAAGACAGAGAGAGGATCTTTGATAAAGATGAAGAGATTCTTTGAGCGACGTAGCAACAATCTCATCATCGTACTGTGAAAAAACTAGACCTAGATGTATGCTAGCAGCTAGCTAACAGCTGTCATCATCTTAGTAGATGTTTTCAGTAGCACTGTGGTATCTCTGTACTAACAGATCATTTTATAGATGTTTAACAAACTGAAAAGTCATAGACCTATTTTTTTTCAGGATTTAAACAAAAATATTCTAACACTACTGTGGCACTTACATTAGCAGGCAGAGTTATTGGACTCCAGTAGCTTTGACAAACCAGCTAAAGGAGCTATTTGTTCATTTTTTTCTATTGCTACATAGCCACTGTTAGCATTAATAGTATTTTATATACCTAAAAGAAACTTTCAGGCTGAAACTTCTTTCCTTTGCTTGTCCAAAGCCGTCTCTAGAGGAAATCAACCTCTCGCATTTCTATGAAAGTTAGCATGCTAACCAGCTAGCCTTTGACTGGGTTGGACTGACTTGTTACTTTTGGATACCACAGTATTGTAACATCCTGAAGAAGTAGCTCAGCTCAGAGCACATTATAACTTTTTCTAAAAGCAACAACGGCCGAAGGTTTCCCCAAGTACAACTGAGATGCTAACGCTGGCTATGTAGCAATAGCAAAACTGACAAATGGCTCCGTTTTTAAAGTTGTTCACAACAAACTAAACAGGGCATCAAAAACATTCCACTCTGAGCCTTTTTAGTCGTCCCATTTTGCTAACACATACTAAAGAGTACATTTCCAACAACAGTCTTTTACCAACTTTCCAGTTTTTTAGATTAAGTGAAAATAAAGCCCATCTGTTTTAATGGGAGCACAAACACCACAATTTGTTGATGTACTATCCTATCAGGACAGAAAAATAAACCCCATTTCTACTAATGAGGTTGTCCTTTATTTCCAAATCATGTCTATGAGTGAAAACAGTAGTTTCACATTTCATGTATACAGCATGTCTGATCTGTTAGAAGTGAGTGTGTGATGATTAATCAAGTCCTATTGTGAAAATCACAATGTAAAATGGTTGTTTGGTCAAATTATCCATGAACATTGATTTGAATCATTCAAATCAATGTTCCCTTTATGAATGCATTTGCAGTTTAAACACACCAAGGCTAGGTCACAATGAGTCGTACATGTAAATTCATGAGGGGGAGTGTTGAGATGCAACCCAGAATAGTTGTGTGCTTGGGGGGGATGGAGACGCGGTGTCCCCTCCTCCTCTTGTCTCTAGCTGAGGAATGATCAGCGAGCAGAGAAGGAAGGATGGTGAGGGAGTGCAGGCATGCGTAGGGAGCTGATAAAGGGATGGTGGCCACAGCAGTGGAAGCAGCAGGAGGCTGACGGCTGTTGGACTGTTGATGTAAATCAGCTGTGTGTGTGTTGGAAACTTTAATGCAGATACCATGGACTATGGATCAAAGTTGGTTTCCTTGTTTATGGATCACAATTCCTGTGGTAAAACAATTAATCATACTGGGAGGATTTTAGACACACAGCTGCCTGTAACAGTATTTCTGTTTTTCCATTTTATCCGTGGACTGATGATCAGCTTGAGAATCTGTGTTGCTGGTATTGGAAAGTGTGAGACTATGAAAGAAAGCACAGAGCACATACAGACAAAGTGAATTAAAATAACACAATCCTCAGCCAATCTAACAATAAAAATGCAACTATATAGTGTTTTGTTGGACTGTACATTGTTAGACAAAATACATGACTCATAGAAGACTCAGATGATCCGATGACTCTTGCAGGACAGGAATGTGTGCAGGAAATATTGAATAGAGAAATACAGATGAAAAACATGACAAAGTGTAAATACAATGGTATTTAAGGAAAACTAGATTCATGTTTAAAAAGGGATGAAAAGTAGTTCCTAAAAAGTAGTAGCCTATTTTTAAGTCCCTGAGGTTCAGAGCAATAACATTGTACTTTTTCCTCTACATTTATGACAGCTTGGATTAATAGTTACTTTGTCAGTTAGGAGTTCATCCAACTACTGGTAATATAAAATTTATCTCATAAAATGTTACATTTTGTCCAAAACTACCCAGCTAGAAACAGTGAAAATTAGCTTCGCCTTGATCAGCCATGACACACAGCAGGCTGCAGAAGTTTTACATTATGTTGTAAATCTCGTGGTTCATTTCTTCAGTTAAAACAATTGAGAGTACTCTAGGGGTTTAAAATGAAATTACCTTTACGCTTCACTGAAGTTGCTGCTTCAACTTTCCCTCTAAGTAGCTGCCATGAAAATTTAGGGCTTTATATTTACCAGTGGGAAAGATACCACCCTGACAGAAGTTAAACTACATTAAAGAATTTCCTCAAGTCAGTTTCTTTGGCAGGCAATAGATGCCTGAAAACATGAAGCATCTTGGTTGAATTGTGCAGAACCACTGCAGTCCAGCTTAAAAGGCACACAGGGCTGAGCAGATAAACAGTGACCTATCACCTGAACAAATATGCTGAAAATTAGTGAAATCAATAAAATAAAGTAAAAATTAACATGCACCAGCAACAAAAAAGTTGTTAAAGATAAGTGTGCAGTTTCAGTTAATTATTGTTTTCAATAACACTGAGCATAGTTAAAATAAACAGCATTTTATTACATACCCTGTTAAACTCCAAGACATTCTTTTGATACTTTAACCCCTGAGCTGACCTTTCACTTCAGCTCAGAACTGTACAAAACTTTAACAAGACCACAGGACGATGGCAAGAAACCCACAAAACATTCACCTGTCGAGTTAGGCAGACATTTAGAAGCAATTTCCTTTGGAAGATGAACATGATGATAATAAAATAGTGCAAATATCTGGCAGTGCAAAGTCCATAGGAAACACGTCCCAATGTGAGGTAGATGCTGGTTAATTGTCATGAGAAGATGCAGCATTTTTACAGACCGACTAGAATCTAAAATGGAACCGATTTCTATGATAAATCTGTCAAATGATTGTGAAACACCACAACAGGAAACATTAGTAAACATTAGCATAGTAAAAAAATAATTATAGAGCCACTGTCTATCTGGTTAATATGCTGTTGTAGCAGCACGGGACCATGCAAAGAAGTCAGACTTGCTTGAATTTAAAAACTTGCAGTAAACTTGTTCAGCATATTTAACCATCTGAACGAACAACTTCAAAACCCTGACAAAGGAAAAAATGTTTGATGTTTTCACTGACATTACGCCACTTTTGCCTACCTGTATTCTGTTTAAAATGGTTGCAGGATAAACTGTAAAAATATATATATATATAATACTGCATTTAACAAACTGAAACTTGAATGTATAATGTAGAGCCAAGCTCATTGTTGATAGTATTTCACCTGGCTGTAAAATCCAAGACAATATCCAACAATACATTCAGCAGTCACAATAGGCAGACAACGTTCAAAAGCAATTCTGTAAGAAAGCAAAATCATGCCAATAGAAATAAACAGTGCAAATAACATTGGCAGTGCAAAGAGGTAGATACTTATTTTGTTGTATAACTGGTTGAGGTAGTTTTTCTCCAAATGAAAGCATGTAATATTCCCCAGATTGAAGCGTGACAAGAAGGTTTTTCTTTTAAAATAATGAGCTTGAAAAAATAAAAACGCTGGATTTTAATCTTGCTAAAAACATAAATCCTCCAACAGCAGTCTGCATATTACAACTTCAATGGAGCTGGAGGCAATGACTGAGACTCTGTGCTGCCATGTCTTTTCTTTGTGGCTCTTGATTAAACCTCACCACTTGCATCACAGTGATTTGTGCGTGTACAAGCGTCAGTGTGGCTCAGTTTGTGTGGCAGTGTTTCAGTCTGTCAGTAATGAGGGTACCTGTTTAAGGAAGGCCCATTCTGCAGGGCGTACTGACTAGGTGGTTGGTGATGTGAGTGAGAGTTCTGATTGGCTGGTACTAGGACATCAAATACACTTTTATTTGGAGGCACAGACTGCAACATGTTGTCCAGGTCCATGATGAGGGGAGGGGCTTGGACTGACACTCGCCCACTGGGGAGAATGGGCCAGTATGCATGACTGAGGAAGTGACCTGGTGCTACAGGAGAGCTACCATAGCCATAAAGGGGGAGCCCGCCATGCAGCGGCATTAGAGGACCTCCGTTAAACCGCATGCTGGGGGGGGCAACGGCATTAGGAGGGGCATATTTGGCGTAGGATGTAGGGAGCTCCCACGGAGGTGTAACAGTCTCCCGTCTGGCTGATTTGTGCAATGGTGGCCTGTAGTCCTCGTAACCATCCGACCCCGCCTCACCATCTGGAGGCACGCGCTTCCCAGACAGGGACACTCCTTTCCACTCTTCATCAGAGGAGGACGAAGAGGTGGAGGCTGGGCTGGCAGAGCTGGCTGAGGCACTACGGGCAGAGGATGCGTAGCGTGGTCGTGGAGGTGGAGAGGGCCGAGGGTGCGCCACCTCACTCCAGCAGTCCCTGCTGGTCACGTCCATATCCCCAGAGACACTGGTCGGTCGCAGGCTGTGCAGTAGTGAGTCGATGGCAAACGACGAGTCCAGTTTGGGCCGGAACAAGTCCTCCTGTGGTGGAGAGGGATTTCCGGAGCGCATGGGAGGGAGTGTGGTCACAGGGTCAGGGGTCGGCTCGGATTCTGGCTTGTGTCCCTGTAGGATGTAGGGGGCCAGATCCTGGGCAAAGATTGTCTCATCCTGGCGGGACACAGCTGTGTTCTGCCTCTTCAGGAGCTCCAGAGGAACCCGGCTCAGCTCCACTGCCCAGAAATTACCTTTACCCTGAGGCTTACCTGGGTCCTTCAGCACCTACAGGTGGAGGGAGGATGGACAGGGAGATTAGTGCATAGCATCCCAGCCAAGAAGCACTCAACTAGTTTCACAGTTACCCACCACAATAACGCAATATCCCACAACTTTAGGGTTTGTTTAAATACATTTTCAACATACAAACCTTAACAAAACAGTCATAGGAGGAGAGGTTGTGTCGCACTGAGTCCCGCCAACCCTTGTAGTTTCCTTTGAAAAATGGGAAGAGGGTACTGATCTCCTTCAGGATCTGGAAATACAAACAAGCAAAAGTATAAACATGAGTGTGTAGTCCAACACAAACAGCCAATGATAATTGTCTACACTGTATTTAAGTATACGTGAGGCACAGTCTTAACTGAAGGCACATTCACATACATACAGTAGATCTATTGAGGCTTAAAAAATACTGGTACTGATACTGGTATTTTGTCATGTATGTCGTGTGTCTTATCACTTTCCTGTTACAGATCAGTGTCTGGTTTCACTGCAATCTTATCAAGGCAAACCAAGAATGGTAGGGATGGTGGTCACTCAAGTGTCACCAGGAGGTGACTGGTTTGTGTCACTTTATGAACTGTAACATAGCCATCTCTTCCTGGACTGTTAATTCAGTTTAAAAGGGGTGAAAACACTGTAGATGTTGTAGTGGGGTCAGTTTGTCCAACAAAATATGGTGTAAACTAAAGTAAAATCAGCATTGTGGCTAAAAGACACCACGCTCATGTAGGCCTGCTCATCATATTACTTTGCACAACGATGTATTTGCAGAATTACCTCGGATAAAGTCAGTTTCTTCTCCGGGGACCTCTGGATGACCATAGCGATCATAGCGAGATATGAGTAGGGTGGTTTTGGATACCGCTGATAGTTCTTTTTCTTCCCATCGCTGCTCCTGCTCTTCTTCCTCTCGTTGCTCCATGAGTCCCTGCTAATACTTTCCTGTACAAAGTGGGCTCCCTGATCACTGGGGTATGATGAGCCCGGTGGTGCGGTTTTATCCATGAAGGCTGTGGCACCGGTGAGGTGTTCCGGACGCGCTGCGGGCTTATCCAAGCGCGGCAGCTGCTGAGGAACCATCCGAGCCGAGTGGTGAGACCAGTGTTGGGATGGAGAGGTCCGCGTTACACCGCTGATGGAGAAACTCTGCTGCGCATTTCTGTGGAAGTCAAGTTGATGGTCGTGGAGTTCTCCGATGTGGGACAGAGCGGGTGTTGCCAAGAGGCTCTGCTCTGGCCAGTGCTTTGTCATGCTGATCAGCCAGTGGGAAGATCGGCAACGCACGTTCGGACAGGAGCGAAGAGAGGGGGAGGGAGGTCAAAGAGTCGGTCCTTAACTTCTGGCAGACTGCTGGCTCCAAGCTGACTCTATTTGAAGAGCAAACAATTAACAGTTTCATGTAAATCCCGCTGCGTAATCGAGGGGAGAATGACGCGTTATCTGAGAGCTGAATGACTGATCGCCCCGGGGGTGGGGGGACTGGGCAGGGTCAGTGTACAAGGAATGGAGAGAGAGGAAGACAGTAAACCTGTAAATAACCCTTAAGATAATATCAACATGCCACTTACAACGTAGATTCCGAGTTTGCTTTGGAAACACTGCTTAGAAGATTTACGCACAAAAGCTGGGAAGACAATAAGTTAAAAAGGGATTAGGTCTTTTTTCGGGTCACTCCAGAAACTAAATGACACCTTGTTCTTAAAATCTCTATAAACTTGCATTAAGTTAGTATTTCATATTAACACTGAAGACTTTCTCCCCTCGAAAGTGACACTTGGGCGCAGAGACCAAAAGTAAAACTCGTGGGGGGATGGGGTGGGTTGCAATGGAGAAGTAATTTCGATTGAAGCTTACATACAATCAACAATTTTTGGCAAGCAATATACATGAGGAAGGGCTAATATACAAACTGAAAGATAAGAAGTTATCAGCTGCAATAATGGAGGGATTATTAACCTCAACAGGTTACATCAAATTTATTATTTGAATAATTGTAATTTCTGATGAATTGTGTCTAATTCAAAGTTACCGAGGCATGTTAACCTTGTTCCAGAGGGCATGTGTTCACACCTCAAAGGCTTTTTTTAAAGTATTATTATTTTGTGTGTCGTTTACAAATTGGACTTGTTCAGCAGATGCAGGGTAAATGGTAAAAGAGTTGTTGTAAAGCTCTCAGAGCGCACAACGTTTTGCGCGCAGTGGGGTCTCCCCGGGATTTCGCAGGATGGCACTCAGCGCTGAAAGAGCCAAGTTTCGGGAATGTATGTCTTTTGTTCATGTTAACGCAGTGCTAATGTGCAGACCCTTGCTTCCCAGCAAGACAGTGAAAACAAGTTGGATTAGAAGAAACCCCACTGGCGAGCTGGAGACTGCTCCTTCCCAAAGGAGCTGCTTAGCATGTGAGAAAATACGAGGGCTATTCAACACCATTTGTGGGTTTTCTGGCGCTTACAAGCTGCTAAGTGTTGTAGTTGGGAAGGACATTCACACCTTAAAACAGGAGCAATCATGTTTTCCCCAACTGTTAGAAACTGCCCCAAAGTATCTCTCAAACAAAAACCACTTCACTCCACCTGAGAATCAACAACCTGCAGAAGCTTTCTACTGCATGTCATGTTATTTGAAAATGTTAATTCAGCCTCTTTAATCCACAACCCTGGTGGATACATTACATCTAATAAGCTAATGAAACGCAACTGTCCTTCATCGAGTGATTGTACCAAGATCACAGCTTACAAACAGACACGTGCTTTATAGGATGCTTCCACATCTCTCCATCCGTGCAGGTCGTGTTTATCGTGTGACTGTAAAATCTAAGAGGATTAGGTTATTTGATTTTAGTTGTGCACAGAAGCGGTGTCCTTTTCAGGAGGGTTGTGTAAAAAAAAAAACTCACCACGTCAGTGACTTTTGAAGTGATACACCAAGTGTTTGGGCTTGTTTCGCAGGTCAGATGGCTTTCCTAACATGGTGAGCAGCAAACCTCCTTCACCTGCAAACAATTGCATGAGTGAGAGGCTCTTCCCCTTGCTGTTACACACTATCGCATTGTTACATAGTTTGTCCCCCTCTAGTGGTTTCACTGAGAATTCAGCCAGAAGCAAGAAATGGATATGTCTGCGTGCCACATGTTCTCCAGGACTCACTCACCTTTGAGACCATTATTCCTTCATCCAATGTGTTGTCTATGAGTGTGTTTTGCTCTTAGTGAGCTGCAAAATTAAACATGTACAGGCAAAACCCACTTCACTGTTCACAAAGTTAAGATCCTAATTTACATGCCTTCACATAGTGAAGTGCTCAATACCAAACATGCTCATTTAAATACAAACTGTCAGTCTATCTCTTCCTGTCTGCTGGAGAGCTGGTTAATAGGTTTTGCCTGGATTAGTGAGTCATGCATGAGAAGAATGGAAAACCAAATGAATAGGATACTATCCAGTACAAGGCTGTTCACATAGGCTGATTGTGTCTGGACAAATCCCCTCTAAGCTGTGCTGGGATACATCCTGATAGTAAGATGGAGGAAAGTTGTTTTTTTTTCTGTGGCAGAGAAAGTATCCCCGCTTCATTATTGCAAGAGTTACTGTGACATTTTCCTTGTTTGTTTTAGTATTGATATAAGTTAGATGATTAACAATGCATTTAATCCATCAAATATATAGCTAGAAGCCAATCTTCATGTGTCTGAGGTGTCCCACCAGGTTTCTGCTTCTCGCACACTCCCAACCCAGTATAATGGAGATGCTCATTGAAACATGACATTTAAAGTTATTATTCGTTATTAGTCTCAGTGGCGTGCACAGCTTTTGGAAATTACACTGCTGCTGATTTTTTAAAATGTCATTTTTAAATGCTTTGAGCAGCACAAATTAAAAGCCCTCTATTCTAACGATGGATATCTATAAATACAGGCACATAAAACCAAAACATTGTGCACAAATTGGTCTAGACAGCTTAATACCACCAGACGAAAAGTGAAAATATATGCTCTTCTGTTATGCTGACATTTTGACTGACTGGCTTATTTTGTCATCATTAAGAAGGCGCTCTCATGACACTTTTGTTCTATTGAAATACAGTAAACTATGCTCATTTGTTTCATATCACATAGTGACGTTTTATGCTACTATCACTATCGATAAAAATATACTTTATTTGTAATAATAATAAAAAAGCAGTAAAAAAAAGAATGAAATAAAACAAAGAGAAGTTGACAATAAAAAGAAAAGATTAGTCTTAAGATGTTCATGAAAGGCTTGAAAAGAAATTATATCTAATGCAAATGAAAACACTCCACTGTAATTTATCCATGAGGACCTGAGATGGTAACAAGCTCATGGTCCCAAACTGTTTCCTTGTTGTGTCTGCAGAGCGGTCACTGGTGTTAGTTGCTCAGTTCACTGCAGAGGTCAGCAGATCACAGGATAACAGTAACTGTATTGCTGCTGGGAGCGCCTTGGATTCAGCAGCCTGTCAGGATCAATAGTGTTACCCTGTTTGTTTGGTTGGCTTTTTTTTTTTAATTGATATTGAATCATGGGCACGAGAT
>OMNW01009579.1:83035-101164 GCA_900303245.1 Selene dorsalis
TTTATTTGTAATAATAATAAAAAAGCAGTAAAAAAAAGAATGAAATAAAACAAAGAGAAGTTGACAATAAAAAGAAAAGATTAGTCTTAAGATGTTCATGAAAGGGTTGAAAAGAAATTATATCTAATGCAAATGAAAACACTACAGGAGTACTCCACTGTAATTTATCCATGAGGACCTGAGATTGTAACAAGCTCATGGTCTGCAGAGCGGTCGCTGGTGTTAGTTGCTCAGTTCACTGCAGAGGTCAGCAGATCACAGGATAACAGTAACTGTATTGCTGCTGGGAGCGCATTGGATTCAGCAGCCAGTCAAGATCAATAGTGTTACCCTGTTTGTTTGGTTGAGGTTTTTTTTTAATTTGACATTGAATCATGAGGACGTGATAGGAAAATGTTCTCAGGCTTGTGCTGAATGCATTGTCGAGAGAGAGAGACAGAGAGAGAGAGAGAGAGAGAGAGAGAGGGGAGGAGAAACACATGGGGACAGCATTTATATTTTGTCAAACCAGATATGAATTCTGACACACACATGTGTATATAGCCTACATACATACATACATACATACAAACACTACTGAATGCATATACATTCTCAATATTTGACTTTATTTAAATAGACATGATTTGATTACTTTTAAACCATGCATTATTCTGCACTCATAATCTGTATGTGGTGAGATCCACAGTGCAGGTTTAAGACAAGGGGGGCTCGTGCTTTTACTTTTTTTAGTAGTAGTTAAGTAACTCTTTCGATTAAGATTTGAATTTATTTTATATTTCCTTTTTTATTTATCTGCAAACATTATCAGTACTGTGGCTACAGGGCTGCACTTCAGTGTCCGGCCTTTGTCGCCCTCGAGTGGCGTCACTGTGGCGGGAGGAGAGCGCGCAGGTCTGGTTGTTATGGTGAAGCATTCCCCCTGAGGGCTCGAGCCCGGAGCAGGAACACAGGACCGCAGCTGATTCAGTTTCACAGCAGACCTGCACAGGAGCGACCGCTGACAGGCGGCTCAACAGGTAAGGTGTCACCTCGTTGCTTTCTATCACTTTACGCCGACACTTTCTGCTCAACTTGCCCGGTTAGACTTAAACTGCCGCTGAGGCGTGTAATTCACTTAAACAAGAACCAGACTGGGGTTAGTCGCATAGTCGAAAAGTGAGCTAACCTGAGGCTAAGGTAACGGGTTAGCAACGACATTACATAAACGGTAGACGACTTCATCGCTGCTTCTTCCAATTTATTAACAATTCAGACTGAACCTGATGGGATAAACCGGTTGGTGTTGGATTTTATCTGCTCCCGGGTACGATGAATGGACCCAGGTAGTTTAAATGAGCTGCTTACGGTACCTGTCAGACTAGCCACCTGTTGATCCTGTCTGCGGACCGCTAGGCAGGTTAGCTAATCTGCGGTTAATCCTTCACGGTGTGGGACAGGCGCTCACGCTTCCGTCCGTGGTGTGTGAAACTGTTTTTTATTGACTTTTACAGTGGCTGGAACAAACTGTGGAAAGTGAATAGTTGACACTCAAAGGGAAGTTCAGTGTTTGAACATTTTGTACAGTATGAATATGTCACAACTTGATGAAATGTGATAGTGAACAGCCTTAATGCAATCGGTGATATATAGGCTGATAAAATTCACATGTGACACTTTTATGTCACAGTGTGCAGCTCACACTTCAATGTCAAAGATCTAGTACGATCCGGTTCTGTAGCTCCATAGTTAAATTGATCAATACTGCAATGTAGGCTTCTTTCTTTCTTTTCTTTGATTTTCTCAACAATCATACTTGTACATGCCCTTGTATATCAGTTCATCTGAAATATTTTAGACTCTGTTATAGGAAGTAATCGGTATCAAATCATTACTTCAAGAGCTTGTTAACTTTAGGGACAGGACAGTAGGAAAATAGCCATGTATGGAGCCAGCAGAGAGGAGCCAGTCAGAGGTCAGATCGATCACTAATGTATGGATATGACAGGACGGGCACTTATTTAAAGACACAAACAAGTGCTAAATCGGATCATGAGTGGGAGGGAGAGGAAGATATCTGACTGGAAGTAGAACAGAGCTCCCTGGTCTAAGTGATAGCCCAAGTTAAATGTCAAATATCTGAAGAAGAAGGAAGCCGAAAGGTGAAAGATGCAATTTGTCGTGTTGTCCAAATAGAGGAGATCTTGCTTCATGGAGCCCCTCACCTCTCACCTTCACAAGTAGTGAAGGCAGTTCAGGATATAACCTTCCTGACTCCTTGCCCTTTAACCCTTACCTTCCCTAACTCTTTATTCTGCAGCTTCACCCTTACCGTCCCTCCTTTCTCTCTTCTTTGAAGGTCATGGTAGCTCAGTGATCAGGACTGTGGCCTCACAGAAACACAGAGCTGCTGAACCAGCAAATAATCCTTTCTGTGAATTTGCATGATCTCCCTGCATCTGTGTGGATTTTACTCAGGTCCACCAGTTCTCTCCCACACTCAAACAGTGTGATTGGATCTCATAGAGAAATGTCACAAAATGAGGATATTCAGTCACTGATAACACAAGATGCACTGATGACCAAAATCATCAGGTGCAGGCAGCCACAGTCTTCAATAGGCATGCAAGTAAGGTATTGTTTGTTTGTTTGTTTTCGATCTAACCGTTCTTTACTGGACGTGCTGTGGTTCACCAGCTGTTTGACTTTAACTCTACATACACTGACTTATTAACTTAAACTAACTCACAGTCATATTCTTGTCAAGCCAGCCTTGCTGGTCTTGTTTATACATATTGCTGCCTTTGGGCAAAGTACTCGCAATGTATGGTCAAATATTTGCTGATTTCACAGTTTAAACCAAGATTAGCTTGTAGACTCCTTGATTCTCCCAACAAGGCAACACACACACACACATACACATATATATATACTCACACTCACACTGTCATGATAGCAAACTCAGGATCTAGATCCACAGTGCTTATGCTAGTGGACTGTAACCTCACTAATCTGGCAAAGTGGCACGTTGACCAAATTTAGATTCAATGAGTGTGTCCTTGGTAGCAGGTTATCTCAAATGTGTGTGTTATTAGATACTAGAAAAGTATAGTCCTGACTGAGCATGGTGTGTAACATGGGGTAATCATTATAAAAAGATTTCTTAATCATTCCCATATAGTTTTTTTTCTTCATGATAAGATAAGTCCAACAGGCCAGATGACTCAAGCAGTTATTTTAAAGGTCAAGCTGTATGTTCTTGCGTTTAGCTCTCCTTAACATTCCTTCTCTCTTCCCCCTTGTTTTTCTGTCTTTTCTTACTGTCTGTATGTCTAAATGTGTGAGATTCTGCGGGTGGATGTCACATACATCATCTCATCCCGTGGGCAGCGTTTAAAGTTTCTACATCACTGTTTTTCTCTCCGCTTCTGCAGCTGCCTGACGTGACCCCACGTCCTGCTTCGGAGCAATTGGAGGAGTCGACTATCCCATCTGTCTCCTCCCCATCCTTCCTCTTCCTCCTCATATTCTCCTCTATCTCTTTCACATTATTTCCTCCACATGTCTTGGCCTCTCAGTCCACATCCTGTCCCCCAGAAAAAGCTGCAGCTCTTTGTCTTTTTGTCTATGAATATCTGAAAAAAATGGATGAATATTTACAAATGTGCCGCCATTACACATGAACTCTCTCTGTGTTGTTCTAACAGCCTCTGACTCTCTACCTACTCCTGCTGCTCTGTGGCTTTACTGAGATTTCTGAGTGATTATATGGAGCAGCTCAAACCTTTACACATGACAGGACTTAATGTGTCCACCTCTTCTCAAGTAGATCCCCCTCCCTCTCTTTGTTGTCGTCATTATTATTCTGTCCTTCCTTCAAGGGCTGTGACTAACGTTTGCTCTATGACATGTCGGAAAAATAGTAAAACGTGCAACATTTTCCCAAAGTTCAACATCATGTTTTTAGTCCCACCAACAACTAATACATGAATAAGAAACTCTTTCAACTGCATTTCCTTCCTAAGTTATTTTTAAATTGCAGAGTGACAGATGAAAACAGCGCTCCTCAATATTTGGCAGGCGGCTTCATTTGGCATCGTTTCAGATAGCTCGCGGGATCGTTCCCGAATCATCAAGCTATATTGACTCAGCATTGTCTCTTTCAGTGAACAGGAAGATCCTGCAGGTCACATCAAACAGCACACTGGCTTGGTGGTGCTACACAACAGCTGAGCAATGTTGTTCTATGATGGCTAACCATTATTGCTGCACATGACACTGGCTGCTGTTTACCAATAGAGCCAGCTTTAAGGCTGAGTAGGAGTTTTTCTGTGTGCTCTTTTGTGTTCTTGTAAGTTCACAAGCTTTAACACCTAGGTACCACCCACCTGATGAATGTATGAGCTTCTGTGTGTGCGTATTCATAGTAGTCTATTCATTCCAGCTGTTGAATGAAAGTTTATGTTCATGAGCAGCTGTAGACAGCCCTTCCTGTTAGGTCAGTAGGTGGAAAAAGTCAGGGGTCCACAAATGTCACATTGATGCACTTCTCTCTAAACACACAATATTTAGTCTTATTTCTTGTTATTGCCAGAGTTTGTACAATATCGGTGACCTCACCTCATCTTTTCCCGTCTGTCTGGTCTCTGCCTGACTCAGAGAATCACAAGGCTCTTACACAGTTTAGCCAGTGACAAATTCCCCATTCCCCATTTGTACAGGGGCTTAATTTGTAAGAGGAAAGATTAGCAACGAGTAGTGAAATGCTAGTTTAGGGCACTGTATCCACTGATTGCAGACCAGAAGTCTCTCAAAAGTCTGTTGTTCAGAGCTAAGGCTGCGCTGAGGTAAGATCATAATATCACATACAGTATATCATATCATCTTGTTTTTTTTGTTACATTAAGTATCAATTTTGTTACTGCATGGTCATGGTTTGACAGTCTTCAGACCAGCTTCGTACTGCGGCAAAGTGGGCTTAGACTTTTTGGCCACGCAGGCTCTACAGTGTAATGAAAGGCTAAAGTTATCGGAGAGTAAAATGAGAAAAAAGGACAGTTTTAATATAATTAATGACATTAGTCATTTGCTCTTTAATTATGGTAGAACAAGTCCATAGTAGCATACATTACTTAGAAACTCCTTTGGTGTGTGCATTATAACTTCCAATTCAGTCCAGTTTTTAAAATGTGACAGTCAGAACGCGAGTTTAACATTCAAATTTTTTTGTGTACCCTGGATTGCTGACATAGTAATATGCTTGATTTACAAGGGTGTTGTGTCATCCAGTTATGTGCTCTCAGCTATGTAAACACGACACATGCAAAATGGAAATCTCCCCTTATCCGTTTACCCCCTCCTTTTACTTAAGCTAACTTGTAAGGCCAAGTAAGGATGAATCATTGCTATACACACAGCTTAATGTGTTCATAAAGTATTTGATACTACTTTAATGTTTGGAACATGGATAGATTAGGGAAATATTGGATTTGTTTGGTCACAGTCCGTCACATCTGGGGGGAAATGGTGGGAATTTATGGTGGAAATCAAACAAATCATGCAGGAGAGACAGTACTGCGAAGCCTGAACTGTAGGAATCTGTGGACCTGACAGGAAATAAGTGCTGCTTGTATGGACCTGTGTTCTTAATGGGACACGAAGTGTTTCTTGTTTTTGTACCTGGACTTGCAATGCTCCAAAGTAAATATCACAGTGTCTGAGCTTCAGCTCTGTTCTCCCGGTACACTGCACTGATTGGCTTTGGTTGAGATTTAAGGTGTCTGGATAGCTCTGCCAAAACGTCTAAGTGCTGCTCCCGTGTTCGGGTGTTTGTGCATGTGAATGTATTGTGAGTGGGAGTGGGAGAGATTCTGTAACTTTGAGTTTTCATGTTGCTTGCGTCAACACTGGTCAGTGTTGAAGGAGTGCTGTGATCGCAGATAATGTCTGGCATTGTTTTCCCACTTCTGATCAAACAGCTTATGATAAACAGCCTAAACTTATATGTAGATATACCACAGTCACAGTACAGTGTAACATCAGGTCAGCACAGATCCTGCAGTCAGATAAGGCAGTATTTTCTGGGTGAGGATGACAACACAGTAAACTGGTTTTATTGTCATGATCACGTGTCCTGATATGTGCCAACAGAAAATGGAGATGGAGACAAAGGGATTCACATTGTTTTGTCCGCTCAGTCAAAGCCCCACACACTAATCTGGAGGCAGCTTTAAACATAGATGTGGCTTTTTTTTTACTGATGCTATCTTAATGCAGACCATCTCATTACAGTTGATTCACAGTTATCATTGACAGTAACCTGTTGATTTTGATTTTTTTTTCAAGTTTTCTTTGAGATGTGCCCTGTCATCAGATTGAAGATTAAAGGACACTGTTATGACCACTTCAGAGGACTAATGGAACTTGAATGGCCATTCTTGTTTGCTAAAATTTGTTTTTACTGAAGCTCTGTGCATAAATCCAAAAAGTTCAGAGCAACAGATATTCAAACAACTATATTTTTAAGAGCCAAATTGGTCGTAAGGTTGTTTATGTCTGGGTCTGTGTATGAGCGCCATTTGACTGATACGTCAAACAGCCTTTAAAGAATGAATTCTCTAGATAAAATGTGTTTCATTTGTGAGTCACACAGAGCTCATGTTTAAGATTTGGATTTTTATTTCACTGATCTTTCAGATTGTGCCTCAAATTATTCCACTAACAGAGCAGTTAAGTTCCTGCTGGGATTTTCCCTGTTTCTTCAATCCTTCTTTGACCCTTTAAAGCCCCTTAAAATACCACAACCCCTTTCCCCTCTTTCATTTGTTAACTGTGGTTGACCAGGAACAGGTTGCTAAGACTATACAGCCTAGCTTTAAATGGACCTTAAGGGCTTGGTATACAATACATTTGCTTCCCTGACCTTTCAACGTGAACATGGACTTTAGATACATCAGCTCTTTTCCTGTAGGAGGAAGACAGGTTAAAGAGAGCCGCCTTGTGAATCACTGGTATGTCATAAAAAAGCCAAACATTCATCACCCATGTCTCGATCCTGGCCATTTCAAGCCCATGTTCCTGTTTGTATTGTCTGAATGAGTGATCTGTGTATTGACCAGTCTGTGAGGGGAGTGCTGGGTTATTACCTCAGTCTAAGGAAATCCTTACATTGTAGTTCGTGACAAAGGGTGAGAGGTTAGGTATACTAAAAATAGTAAAGTGGCATACTGAAGGAACAAACTGAGAAAACTGTCATGAGTGTATTGTTGGTAAAGGAAGGGGCTGATGGCTCTGTATATATACTTAATGAAGCATCTTTTCTTAAAAAAAATACAAATAATAGTGGTTATGCTGCTGATACACAATATAATGTGCAGTATGTTATAGTATAACTTCTAATTACTATCTAAAGAGCTGATATATGGTGAGCTCTGGTTGACCCAGCAGGTAGTTTGGCTTCTTGCTGCTGTGGCTTCGTGGCCCAGGACTACTGTCATGTCAGTCACTCTCTCTATCCCACTGAGTGCCTCTAGTTGACCTTCCTCTCAGTGCTCACAGGCCCAGATCCTAAATAATAAATGAATCACCTGGAAAGAGCCAAGTGTGTGTGAGCCATGTAACTCAGCAGGGAAGTTAAC
Organism: Selene dorsalis; assembly: GCA_900303245.1. Classification (NCBI taxonomy): domain Eukaryota; kingdom Metazoa; phylum Chordata; class Actinopteri; order Carangiformes; family Carangidae; genus Selene; species Selene dorsalis. Next base: position 90,652 of record OMNW01009579.1, read on the forward strand.
AAAAGGTAATGAGAGCGATCTTGCTGACCGAGGTTGGTACTCGCACTGAAACATGTCGCATAGTAGCTATTTAACCGCTTTTCCACAGCATCATCATGTCAGCGTTGCCTTGTGCGTATGCCAGTAGTAGAACAGAGTGTGTCGGGCTGCAGAGTGTCAATCATTAATGAAAAGCGTCCCACCATCTCAAGTTTCCTTCGGGAGAGGAGTGGGAGAGGAGGGAGTAGGGGGAAGGAGCTCAGGGGTTAAAGATAACAGGATTAGGAGAGTAGTGTGTGCAGCGTGCCTACATTATACTGTAACACAGTACTCACATTTTCTCTCCCTGGCCTTCTTCTTCTTCTCCCTCTGCCCACAGTTGCAGATAGAAACAATGTCATTGAGCAACATGCCACTGAAGCCAGCGCACACAACTTTCACATTTTGAAGACGTGCCAAATAGTGTGTCAACAACAACGAGCTGACTTTGGAGTCATCTCTACTCCCCACCAGGAAAAATTTGAATGCCGCTTACTCCGTGACTCATTATTGCTTACACATAACTTCTTCCTTCCTTGTGGATTTATCACTTACCACAACCATATTTTTCACCATGGATTGTCATAAACCCACTGCTGTTTTGGATCAAAGCCTCGGACACAAACACCACCACTATGAATAGCAGCTAAACTGGAGCATCCAACCCGGGCGGTAGTTTGAAAATCTATCAAGCAACATTTTCCCTTTCTGTCTCTCCTACTCAAATTGGATCATTGGCCAAGTTTCAGTCGACATGGATGGGAGGACTGACAGTTGGTTACAAACCTCGGCTTGGATGGATCTGGTTATGTTTTGGACACCTATCTCTCGGCTTATTTGTTTGGCAAGATAAAAGCTGTGATCTAAAAGATGGGAAAGCAACACTGCAACAGGTTTATGTGTTGCCTAATCACCTGATGATACAAAATAAGTTGTTTTCATTCATCAGACAGTAGCTGCTTGCTTGACTTTTTTTGGTTGTCATGAAAGGATATTTTGCTTGTTTTCGTGCTCTCCCATAGGCCTGTTTGGCCTGACAGGAGGGCTTCTGTAAGGAACATATAGGAGGCATATGAGAAATTTGGACACCTGAAACTTTCATATCCTTGTGGATTAAGATAAACAAACAGGAACTGAGACGTGAGAAGTGTGTTGGCATGGCAGCAGATCACGGCGAGCTGCTGGCTGAGATGGCCACAGTCGGACGTCTGAGCGCCACCGAGCGCCTGAAACACGCCCAGAAGCGTCGCGCTCAGCAGCTCAAAGCCTGGATGCAGATGGAGAAGGATGCAGCACGAGGGTCAAGAGCCAAATCAGATAAGAAGAAGGCTCGCACCACGAAAGTGACGTTCCCCAATGCCATCACTCTGCTGGATGCTGCTGCCCGTAATGATGTGGAAGAGGGTGAGTAGGAACTTGAAAAGAGTCATGTTTGAGAGCCTTAAAAAATATGCAGTGCTTTTATACTGCTCCTCATTAAATCTGAACTAAATCAGTCAAGCATATGAAGGAGCTCAAGACAGCCCTCCCACCTGGTGAAAGGTCCATGTTATGAAAGCAGGTCCATTCTTATACTGTGACTTGTTTTCTTTGTTTTCTTTGTGCTGTATGGTTTTCAGTAAAACCCACAATTAAAAGGAAGTTATTCATGAATAATTTACACTGAATACGTCACACTTTAATTGGAACAGGCCAGGGATTTTGTTTTCAAAGACCTTATTCAGCCATGTGACCAGCGCTAATTACAGTGGCAAATCTTTCATTGTTACTCTACCCACACCCTAACCTGGTGTCATTTGTTATATCTATTTATAGCAGACAGACATATACAAAGTGTTGTAAAGTTTATGTGGGAGAGGACTCTGCACAGGCAGCAACTCTTTATATGTGTGTGTGCATTCAATGTGTGTGCTTCTTCTAGTGAGGGAGCTGCTCAACACTGGAGTCAGCCCAGATCTGGTCAATGAGGACGGACTGACAGCCCTACATCAGGTACATAAACACATAGTTGTGGGAGTCACCAGTGGAGTGACGAGAACATGATCCTTCACCGGCTTCCCACTTGCGAACAGCGCTGACTGTAGTTAGAAACTTTGGGATTAATTGAATCACTTTGCAGGCTCAAAATCTTTGTGACCTTAATTTGAGTCCATAAAACTGAAGCATCTGGTAATAATCTCATAATTGCTGCAAATTCAGGAGCAAGTTAGGTCGACATATCCAAAATTACCACCAGCTCACATCATCCAAACACATCCCACATGTAGACCACATACAGTACACATACACTATCTCCAGCATTTAGCCCATGAGACGTCTTCAAGATCTACATGCACAGGTACACACTCCCATTTGTTCATCACCTTTTATAAGCACAGCCTCGCAACACCCGTTAAGATATTGCTTGCACAGTTTTGCACTCTTTGGCTCCCCTTAACAAAGTAGGTGACCTTTTTCTGCAGCGTGCGTTTATGTTGTGTGCGGTCAGCTTTGTAGCTTTGTACTCACTGAGTACTGTTTGCCTTTGTTTTGTCTGAACTTGAACTTAGCTAAAGTCAGCTGAAACAACCCCCACTCATTTGTTCCCACCGTTTATAGTTGGGTAGAGAGGTAGGAGGCTGGAAGAGTGAGGACAGCTTGCTTGGGCTCACATTCCTTTCCTGAACAGTCACATTTAGAAGAAGCCATCAGAAGATTCCTGTGTTTGGGACTTCGAAACACACAAATCTAAAATTAAACTGCAACCTTTGTTGACTGTTTTTACTGTTCTTATTTAGCTCTTTGTGTTGTTTATTTCTCAACCTAAGTTACCACATACCCGTTCAACTACAGACTAGTGAGTGGAGTATTTGCAAGCACAGGGAACTCTTTATAAAAGCTGTTGACTCTGCTCTTCCCCTTGGAAAACTTGATGTTTACACAGCAGAGGGCTGGGTCTTGCATGCAAATTTTGTTCTTTTACACAAGCTGCTATATTAGTCGTCTTAAATAATGATTCATAGATTTGTCTTTGTGCATGCAGTTTATGTTTTTCGTGTTTAGTCGTTTCTTTATACTTCACTGCACATGCAGTCACATACATATCTGCTGTCTCTTCTCAGTGCTGCATCGATGACTTTGTGGAGATAGTGCAGTGCCTGCTGGACGCTGGTGCCTCAGTGAATGCTTGTGATAGTGAGTTATGGACACCTCTACATGCTGCTGCCACCTGTGGACACACTGGTCTGGTGCAACTCCTCATTCAGGCGTGAGTTTGGCCATGAATGTCATAACTTAACTTTTTTTTTTTGCACTTTCCCTCACACAGAAAGTTTTTTCTACTGTAATATTAGTGATAACACTATAATGTGTTCACTGATTTCATTTTCTAAACCAAATTATAAACAGACAGAGCTCCCATGTATGGACAATCTTGTTTACGTAAAATGCAAATATGGGTGGAGAACACTTTGCAAGTGCATGAATATTCCTGATCGGCTTTGTGCATAAGGGTGTGTCACTGTGTAGTGCTCTTATCCAATTGCATTTACCTTTTTGTGTATGTATGCTTCTAGTGGGGCTGACCTGCTGGCTGTCAATGCAGATGGCAACATGCCCTATGACCTCTGTGAGGATGAGGCCACGCTTGAGCTGCTGGAGATGGTTATGGCTGAACAGGGTCAGTGAGTTCAGGTTATCTTAAAATACATGTTGATGTCTCTGCAGACCTCTACAGTGAAAGGTGTTAGGTAACTGTAGGTGACAAAGGCTCAATCCATCAAGCAAACTGATTGGTTGATTTAACTCCTGTCAGGGTTTCAAATAAACTTCTTTCACAGCAAAAGGTGCATATGTGTCTTTACTCTCAACTGTTATCTGTCAGCTAACTGCTAACTTTGTTTTTTCCCCCTGTGTGTGTTTTTGTGTGTGTAGGGATAACTCAGGACCGTATAGATGAATGCAGAGGGGCTAAAGAGACAGCCATGCTAGCTGACATTCAGGCTCTGGTTCAGAGCAAAGCAGACCTAAACGCTCAGGACGATAATGGAGCAACTCTGGTGAGACAGTGGGACACAAGCAGATAGAGACAACAATTTTAAGCTTTCTACACAATGTGGTATAATTAAGACGTAGCAGCTCAGGGACGTTAACTCTATGTGGTCACCATGCATTCACAGAAAATATGAAAACATATGGAATATGGATACAGTAATTCAACAGAAGTGAGACAAATCAGAGCTAAAAATACAAAAGGTCTGAAATCATTAAATGTCTAAATGGAAAATGGCCTTGTTTGGATTGTGGTTTGTTTTTTCTTATGTCTAGTGGTGTAAAATGCATTCCATGCCTGACATGTCATTTTAATATTGTGTGTTCTCTATGTTGAACTTCTTTCCCAGCTCCATATAGCATCTGCTAATGGCTACATATCTGTGGCAGAGCTGTTGCTAGAGAACAGGGCTCAGGTGGAGGTGAAAGACTCTGATGGCTGGACACCGCTACATGCTGCCTCCTGCTGGGGACAAGTAAGTGCTGCAGACAAACCAAAACATGAGGGCCTACCACTTCCCCTAACTGACCTATTAATAGTATAGTTTTGTTTATTGATTCCTTAGATTCAAATGGTCGAGCTGCTGGTAGCCCATGGGGCCAGTCTAAACACAAAGTCTGTCCTGGAGGAGACTCCTCTGGGTGAGACTAGAAAGTCTTTTTGGTCCTTTGTCCCCATAGCAAAATAATGTCAATGAAAATACCTTCTACTTTTGAGTATGTAAAACCTAATTACCAATCAGGAGAAAATGTCTAACCTTTGCTGTCACTGGCATTTCAGATGTGTGTATGGATGAGGAAATGAGAGCCAAACTAATGGACCTAAAGCACAAACATGATGCCATCATGAAGAGCCAGGACCGACAGAAGGGCACACTGCAAAGACGAGCATCTAGCACTGGCAGCAGAGGGTGAGAGTGGACATCAGCCCATGAACAAAAAAATAAAATAAAAAAAAGCAGAGGGAACTGGAGTTGCAGAATAGCACTCATAAAGGTGGAGGAGTTTTGTATTTCATGGTTGCTATCTCTTTTTTGTGTAAACAGTAAGGTGGTGCGTCGCGTCAGCGTGAACGAGCGCTCCAGTCTGTACCGGCGGGAGCACCACAAAGAGGCCATGGTGTGGCAGGAGCGAGGCCGCCAGCCCGATCCACAGGACGAGGACGAGGACAGACAGACGGACAACGAGCTACACCACCATGCCACCTTGGTGAGCGAGCTAAGTCATGAGGACCTTTTTAAGGGAATGTGTGACATTATCAGTGGTTTGGCCGCATTCTTTTGAAAGATTGTAATCTGATCAAACTACAAGTTTTGTTAATGTGACGTTTCAGGTTGCTGGTGGTACAGCGACGTCGCGTTTAGGAGAGCTGGAGGCTGCAGACAGGAAAATAGTGTCCAGCCTCGGTAATGGAGGGACATCTGTTTCCCTGGCCGCCTCTGTGCCTGGAGAACTGTGGAGTGGTGGAGGCCTCATGGATCGCAGCGCCTCCTACCAGCTCAGCCCTGCATCTGGAGCTGAGTTGGGGTCCGTGTCTACAGAGGGTGAGGGGGGAGACAGTATGACTCGAGAGAAATCACACCAAACGCTGGCTGACCTGAAACGCCAGCGGGCAGCTGCCAAGCTCAACAAATACCCTGCACCTCCACCACCCCTGCCCCCTCCCTCAGAGGAGGAGCCTTCAGTTGCAGTAATTGAGGTTTCAACTACTCAGGCCCAGCCGGAGCTCCAAATGACGGCCAGTACGGAGCAGGTAGCCTCCCCGAGCCAGGTGTATTTCACCCCAGCCAGCGGAGATCCTCCACTGCTGAAGCTCCGAGCCCCTGAGGAGGAGCAGTCTACCAACAAGGAGCCCTGCTGTGGACTCATGTAGACAGCCTGACACACTCACACATACACAGACATACTGCCTACAGAGTAGAGGAGGAGGCATGAAACACTCCAAAGTGGCAAATACATTTCAAAACCAAAACATTTGAAATGAATCTTTGAAGACTGAAAATTAAGGCCGCATGCCAATGAGTGTTTGATCTACACCGCATTTCACATAACATAAGTGCAGTCTATGTGCTTATTCTCTCTTTGCTTAACTTTTATTATACGCTGTACAATTTATAGTCGAGGTCTCACCATTCCCTGAAGCTCTTTCTCAATCAGAGGCTTCCTGGTCTGATGAATGTATGTGAGACTAAAGGAGTCCATCTAGTGACTGGAAAGAGAACAACAAGTTTCAGTGTTGCAGCCACAAGCAATGTGCTTTGATGAGCTTTTACTTTTTTTCAATGCCGATATAACTGCACAAGTAGATTAAATGAAAAGCCTTAGAATCACATGAAAGCTGAATTATCCACATAAATCTAAATGAAATTGAACTGATTTAATTTAAGAATGACTGAATGAGTTCTGTTTTCTCTACTGAGTGACTGAATTAAAGGGTACGTTATTAGTATTTGCATATACATTTACATTATAAGCAAGAGGTTTTTTTGTGGTTGAGAGATTGATTGGTTATGATAGTTACAGTATACCATATAATATTCTGAATTTACATTTTTCTTGCCTGATTTTTTTTTTTTTCTTGGACTGAAAATGTACTGGATAGGTCTTTTTTGTTGCTTTTCCAGTGCACAGAAAAACCCAAATTTCAAGACGTGTGACTGTGCAATTTGTAAATTAAATATTCTCTCTCTCCATTTCTATTTTTCTACCCTCTGAATAGAATCACATTATTTATTCTATCTGATACTGAGTATGGCTGAAGGTGTACAGTTATTGTACCTTTTTTAAAGATAAATATAATTCTGTGAGAAATTCAAACACGAGGGCAAAATATTTTTTTGTTAACAGAAATATTGAAGAGATGGTAGAAAGAAAACTGGTCGTGGTAATCTTTCAAAGGTTGGTGCCTTGTGTAGGTGGCAGATTTGATATAGGATTGCAGTACTTGCACAAAGTCCCACATCTTAATTTGGTGAGCAGTGGGATTAAATGGCTTACAGTGACTCCAATTTGATGTACTGTCATGTGCACTCCAGTATCTGTATTACATTTCAGTTTTGTTAGTGATTTTTACTGAGCCCTGTTTAGAAAAACATAAAGATGTTTTTAAAAATGATTGTTTTTGTATTTTTCTTTCTGAATGCAAGTGGCCTTACTCAATGGATCTGGACACAATGACTGTTTATGTGTAGTCATTGAAGAGATCGAACTTTGACAAACATTTTGAAATGAAGCATTGCGTTTTGACTTAATGTTTGTTTTTGGATATTTCTCTACATTTCAGTGTGGGAAGCTCATACAGACCTGTATCGGGAGTCTGGTCAGAGTGAGTACCTTGTTTACATGAGGTGGTGAGGATGTCTTCCCCTTGTGGTAAAAATGGGCTGTTGCACATTTCACTAACCCCCACCCACTTTCCGTGCCTTTTCTTGTCTATGTCACACACGCTCACTGTAAGCACATCTCTAATATCACAGTACGTCCTGACCCATCTGCCAGGACAGCACATGATCCACATAGGAAACAGTTAAGAGGTCATAAGTTACTGAGTATCACAGTGGTAACACTCCCTGGATTCTTCTTTCAGGTTTGTACAACATTACAAATTATGGACCAGCTTTTTAAAAAATCATGTTTTAATGGTCTTTCACAGCACGCTCTTATATGAACACAGATCGTGACACTGTCCAGGTTATGTTGTATGTGGCTGTAACAGTAACAGTTGTGCATGGAGTGTGTTAAAAATGGAAACTTTTTATGTTCTGGGTGCAAGCCAAGTCAGCACACCTACAAGAGCTGGCTCTGCAGATCTTCAAATCCTTAAATGTATTTATTGGGGAGCTGTTTTGAAGTATTTGCGCCAATGTTTTATTTAAAATTAGATATAGGCTAAATGGATCAGACTGTTGTTGTGATGCTGCCAAAACACACTGCATGACACACTGATGTCAGCAGGGCATCACATGCTTGTATATGAACTGTTTTAGTTTGGGGTATCGAATGTCTTTCCTAAGTCCTCTCCAAGACATCTGGGGGGGTTCCTCTCTATACACTGTGTCCTTAACACACACAGACGGCTACATGTTTGGTCCCTCTAAAAAAAAAGACATGCAAAGAATTAGTTTCCTATTTCACCGTTGTTCTTCTTTTTGATATTCTTTTCTCTTACACCAACTTGTCTCTCCGCATTCCCAACACGACAGGCGGCTCTTCTTGTTTAATATGTTTCCCATTCCTTTTACCATATGCACAGAGACCCTCCCTAAAAGTGCAGAGGCTGGTGTAACATATTCTTAAACATACAGTACAATGCAGGAGAATGTGGAGGTGGCGGTCGTTCACTGTTGATGCCTGGCTCTCCCCACACCTACATGCTAAAACTGTTTCTCAGATGTTTTTCAATCTGTTTCTCCTTCTCTTAACCTGAACCAGTTGTCTTGGAAACCCCCCTAACTCTTAACCCCAAACACAGTGGGGTTAGAGGTTAGGAGGGTTTGAAGTAGAAGCAGATTTTACCATAAGATTTGAGTTTATTTTTATGTCAACCCAGTTTTATTCAGAGGAAATCTTGATCCACCTTCCAAATTAAGCATTTTTCCTCAAAAAATCTCTTTGTCCGTAATGTGTGGCACATGATAGATTAAAGGACCTCTGACAAACAAGTTTGCCATGTTCCTTATAAAACCATGCACACCAGCCGTGCAGAAGTCTGTTGTAAGATAAGACGCCTTTATCTCACAAAACCCTACACGTGTTCATTTACACATGAGGGCCCTCCACAGAGGCAAACATGTATAACACCAGGGATGGAGAGTACTTAATTATAGTGTTGAAATATTTGTATTTAGCTGAGGTGGTTCACTGCACGTAGAGGTGAACACACAGTTACATGTCAGCTACACACAGCTCACCATAGCACAATGTAGCTTCTTTGCGTGTTTCAAGTTTTTGTTTTGCTTTTTATCCAGCTCCCACCGCTCCTGGGACAAAGTTAGCAGCTAGCTCATGAACTATTTTTACTTAATATAAAAAATAAATCAGTGTTTAAAATAACTATTTCACAATATTACAATTGTATCTCTGTGCTGGAGGTGTAAATTAGCTGCCAGATTATCCATATCAGTTTATAATATTTATGTTGTGTTATAGCTTGTTCCACCACTCCCAGGATATATAAAAATAGCTCTATCACTTTTAGAAATTTGGAAAGTAAGTAAAAGTTTGGGGTAAAACAAACCCTATTTTCCTCAGAGTGATTAAAAATGATTTAAAATGAGGTTACTGCACCATAGATACTGTAAATACAAAAGTAAATCGAACTTTTCATTTAATGCTGGCTCCTTTTGCATTGAAGTGTTGTTTTTTCCGACGGCACTTAAAGGTGTCATCTGGCACGCCGAAGGCCAGAGTGAGGAGATCCAGCCAACCAGGAGCAGCAGCGGGCGAAGGCGGGGCGCTCGGGTGGGAATATGAACACGAAGAGACGCAACTGTCAGTGGAGTAAACACAACGAGGCTGAAGCGACACACGACACCACCTCCACCACCCACACCCGGTAACCGCGAGCACACTTCACTACAGCTGCGTTTACTGTACGTGCGAAGTGTCTTTATAACTATTTCTGTGTTTCAGATATCGGAAAAACAGCGCGCGCGCTTGTCGTGAGGAAAATGTCCCAGCAGGCAATGAACGGGGTGCCGTCCCGGGGCAAGGTGCTGACTCTGGATAACATGAACCCCAACGTCAAGCGGGTCGAGTACGCGGTCCGAGGCCCCATAGTGCAGCGAGCGGTGCAGATAGAGAAGGAGCTGAAAGAGGTAAAATATGAGTGCAACGTGAAAGAGGAGAGTGAAGTTTAAAAAAAGAAAACGTGTGAGAAGGTTTTTTAAAAAGTAGCTCAGGAGGGAGTTGTGTTAAGTTATGAAATCTTTAAGTCATGTGTGAGTAATCTTCAGGACAGTTTCGACTCCCGGTTTATGGTCACTCTCGTGTTTATCCAAGAAAACCCACATTATGAAATCAGATCATGTGCGTCTGTGTCTGTGGGAGATAAATGAATGGACAGGGGGGAAGCTGCACAGCTGTTGATCCGTTTCCACAGCTGGAATTTGACTCCAGCCAACAGCCAGTTATTTGCCATTATAGCTTTTCTTCTTCTCTCTCTCTTTTTTTGCCAGTAGCTGGTTCCACTGACAGTTCAAATTCATTGAAAATTCATTTTTTGTACAAAACACTGCAGCTGCAAAAATATTAAAAATGTTTATCAATGGATTTGCCTCACACCAGCTCCTATTGACTGAGAAAAAAGAAAAAAAAACACGTATTTCCTTGCTCTGCTTCCTTGAGATATGGTAAGGAATTAAAAGAGAGAGAGAGAGAGGAAGGAGAAGTGGACTGCTTTGACAAAAAAAAAGATGTTTTTTGTGGACGGCTTTTGCTGACTGAGTGTGGGGACAGGACACAGACA